>JALHLI010000019.1:2652500-2705000 GCA_023349425.1 Anthopleura sola | reverse complement strand
CTGAACAGTATCTAGCAAAGTTACCACAAGGCTTGTAACCATCACCGACGCATTTTGCATCCGTCTTGGTTAGTTTAGAAGAATGGGCACTAGAGTGACCTGCCCAGCACTCTCCTAATAACATAAACAATACAGAATCAGTAATCATCATTGGTTGCTGTCAACATCAAGAGGTGGTGGACATCAAGAGGTGACGGACATCAAGAGGTGATGGACATCAAGAGGTGATGGACATCAAGAGGTGGTGGACACCAAGAGGTGATGGACATCAAGAGGTGATGGACATCAAGAGGTGATGGACACCAAGAGGTGATGGACATCAAGAGGTGATGGACACCAAGAGGTGACGGACATCAAGAGGTGATGGACATCAAGAGGTGGTGGACATCAAGAGGTGATGGACATCAAGAGGTGGTGGACATCAAGAGGTGATGGAAATCAAGAGGTGATGGACATCAAGAGGTGATGGACATCAAGAGGAGATGGACATCAACAGGTGATGGACACCAAGAGGTGATGGACACCAAGAGGTGATGGACATCAAGAGGTGATGGACACCAAGAAGTGACGGACATCAAGAAGTGATGGACATCAAGAGGTGGTGGACATCAAGAGGTGATGGACATCAAGAGGTGGTGGACATCAAGAGGTGATGGACATCAAGAGATGATCAACATCAAGAGGTGATGGACATCAAGAGGTGATGGACATCAAGAGGAGATGGACACCAAGAGGTGATGGACACCAAGAGGTGATGGACATCAAGAGGTGATGGACACCAAGAGGTGATGGACATCAAGAGGTGATGGACACCAAGAGGTGACGGACATCAAGAAGTGATGGACCTCAAGAGGTGGTGGACATCAAGAGGTGATGGACATCAAGAGTTGATGGACATCAAGAGGTGATGGACATCAAGAGATGATCGACACCAAGAGGTGACGGACATCAAGAGGTGATGGACATCAAGAGGTGGTGGACATCAAGAGGTGATGGACATCAAGAGGTGGTGGACATCAAGAGGTGGTGGACATCAAGAGGTGATGGACATCAAGAGGTGATGGACATCAAGAGGTGATGGACACCAAGAGGTGACGGACATCAAGAGGTGATGGACATCAAGAGGTGATGGACATCAAGAGTTGATGGACATCAAGAGGTGGTGGACATCAAGAGGTGATGGACATCAAGAGGTGGTGGACATCAAGAGGTGGTGGACACCAAGAGGTGGTGAACATCAAGAGGTGGTGGACATCAAGAGGTGGTGGACATCAAGAGGTGGTGGACATCAAGAGGTGGTGGACATCAAGAGGTGGTGGACATCAAGAGGTGGTGGACATCAAGAGGTGGTGGACATCAAGAGGTGGTGGACATCAAGAGATGATCGACATCAAGAGGTGGTGAACATCAAGAGGTGGTGGACATCAAGAGATGATCGACATCAAGAGGTGGTGAACATCAAGAGGTGGTGGACATCAAGAGGTGGTGGACATCAAGAGGTGATGGACATCAAGAGGTGGTGGACATCAAGAGGTGGTGGACATCAAGAGGTGGTGGACATCAAGAGGTGGTGGACATCAAGAGGTGGTGGACATCAAGAGGTGGTGGACATCAAGAGGTGGTGGACATCAAGAGGTGGTGGACATCAAGAGATGGTGGACATCAAGAGGTGGTGGACATCAAGAGATGATCGACATCAAGAGGTGGTGGACATCAAGAGGTGGTGGACATCAAGAGGTGATGGACATCAAGAGGTGACGGACATCAAGAGGTGATGGACATCAAGAGGTGATGGACATCAAGAGGTGGTGGACATCAAGAGGTGGTGGACATCAAGAGGTGGTGGACACCAAGAGGTGGTGGACCTCAAGAGGTGGTGGACATCAAGAGGTGGTGGACATCAAGAGGTGGTGGACCCCAAGAGGTGGTGGACATCAAGAGGTGATGGACATCAAGAGGTGGTGGACATCAAGAGGTGGTGGACATCAAGAGGTGGTGGACATCAAGAGGTGGTGCACATCAAGAGGTGATGGACACCAAGAGGAGATGGACATCAAGAGGTGGTGAACATCAAGAGGTGGTGGACATCAAGAGGTGGTGGACATCAAGAGGTGATGGACATCAAGAGGTGGTGGACATCAAGAGGTAATGGACATCAAGAGGTGGTGGACATCAAGAGGTGGTGGACATCAAGAGGTGATGGACATCAAGAGGTGGTGGACATCAAGAGGTGGTGGACATCAAGAGGTGGTGGACATCAAGAGGTGGTGGACATCAAGAGGTGATGGACATCAAGAGGTGATGGACACCAAGAGGTGATGGACATCAAGAGGTGTTTGACATCAAGAGGTGATGGACACCAAGAGGTGATGGACAGCAATAGGTGATGGACACCAAGAGGTGATTGACATCAAGAGTTGATGGACACCAAGAGGTTATGGAAATCAAGAGGTGATCGACATCAAGAGGTTATGGAAATCAAGAGGTGATCGACATCAAGAGATGATCGACACCAAGAGGTGATTGACATCAAGAGTTGATGGACATCAAGAGGTGGTGGACATCAAGAGGTGATGGACATCAAGAGGTGGTGGACTTCAAGAGGTGGTGGACATCAAGAGGTGATGGATACCAAGAGGTGATGGACAACAATAGGTGATGGACACCAAGAGGTGATTGACATCAAGAGGTGATGGACACCAAGAGGTGATGGACATCAAGAGGTGGTGGACATCAAGAGGTGGTGGACATCAAGAGGTGACGGACATCAAGAGGTGATGGACATCAAGAGGTGGTGGACATCAAGAGGTGGTGGACATCAAGAGGTGGTGGACATCAAGAGGTGATGGACATCAAGAGGTGATGGACATCAAGAGGTGGTGGACATCAAGAGGTGGTGGACATCAAGAGGTGGTGGACATCAAGAGATGATGGACATCAAGAGGTGGTGGACATCAAGAGGTGGTGGACATCAAGAGGTGGTGAACATCAAGAGGTGGTGGACATCAAGAGGTGATGGACATCAAGAGGTGGTGGACATCAAGAGGTGGTGGACATCAAGAGGTGGTGAACATCAAGAGGTGGTGGACATCAAGAGGTGGTGGACATCAAGAGGTGATGGACATCAAGAGGTGGTGGACATCAAGAGGTGGTGGACATCAAGAGGTGGTGGACATCAAGAGGTGGTGAACATCAAGAGGTGGTGGACATCAAGAGGTGGTGGACATCAAGAGGTGGTGGACATCAAGAGGTGATGGACATCAAGAGGTGGTGGACATCAAGAGGTGGTGGACATCAAGAGGTGGTGAACATCAAGAGGTGGTGGACATCAAGAGGTGGTGGACATCAAGAGGTGGTGGACATCAAGAGGTGATCGATAGAGATGGACTACAGAAAGAAATATCTTACCGTAGAATTGGACTCCAAATAAATCGTAGCCCAGTTGTTGAGCCTTTTGTGCACAACGGCAAGAGAAGCCAGCCATGTATTTATCCCAGTTATACCAGTCAATGCTTCGGCCGCCGTAGTTGGCGTTGGTGGAGTCACGTTCGTTGTAAATGTAGTTTGGTAGAACCCGATCATTTCCATTATCCTTGTAGCAGCCTAGAGTCTTGTACGATACCGAACAGGGTTCATCTGTGCGACATATCAAATCGGTTGCCATGGTAACTGAAAGATAAACAGATCGAATTGAGATAAAATTGAGATAAAAGTATTAACGAACGAGAGCGAACGAACGAACGAACGAGCGAACAAATGAACGAGCGAGCGAACGAACGAGCGAACGAACGAGCGAGCGAGCGAGCGAACGAGCGAACGACCGACCGAACGAACGAACGAACGAACGAACGAACGAACGAACGAACGAGCGAACGAACGAGCGAACGAACGAGCGAGCGAACGACCGACCGACCGAACGAACGAACGAACGAACGAACGAACGAACGAACGAACGAACGAACGAACGAACGAACGAACGAACGAACGAACGAACGAACGAACGAACGACCGAACGAACGAACGAACGAACGATCAAATAGACAAACGAACGGTCGAATGAACGAACGATCGAACGAACGAATACAACCAACCAGTGAACCAAATGAACGAATAAAACAAAAGGATCTAGCTTTTCTTAAGCAAAAATACTCATATACTCGATTATGCTAGATAGTATAATGTTGCTTTATTACTTTTGCAGTTTTATGGAACTTAACTCTCCTTAACCCTACTGTGAATATACTCACCATGG
This sequence comes from Anthopleura sola, assembly GCA_023349425.1. Taxonomy (NCBI): domain Eukaryota; kingdom Metazoa; phylum Cnidaria; class Anthozoa; order Actiniaria; family Actiniidae; genus Anthopleura; species Anthopleura sola. The sequence goes on along the minus strand of JALHLI010000019.1, from coordinate 2,700,748 downwards.
ATGAAGAAAAGAACAGCAAGAACTCCAAACACTAATTGTGCCATCATTTTTCAAACTTTGCCGAATCTTTTCCCTTTAAAATAAACCAAAGATACAAATTTTGAAATGAACATCTATACATTCAGTATATTCAAGCTGGCTTTACACGGACGTATCGGAGGATACCGTACCGTACCGGAGGATACCGTACCGTACCGGAGGATACCGTACCGTACCGGATGGATCATTCTCTCCTTTTCCCCTAATAGCACTCTGATTTCTTCGTGTGTAAACGAAAATCTAAACGAACGCCCTTTTTACCGTGTAAGGCCAGCTCAAGTTGAATCTTTAGCTCTTTGCAAAGATTAAAGTTACAGTTTCAGATAAATTGTTAAAAAAAATAATGTAAACATAAATCGAGTTTTTGAAAAAAGTTTTTTTTTGAGAAAAACGTTTGGGATTTTGAGTACAATTGAGTACGATTTGAACTGAATTGAATTAGGAATTGCATTAGTGATCATACAGAGGGCAAAAGTAAGACAAGAATCTTTTAGAAAAACAAGTCTAACATATCCTTACCTTGGTACGTTCGCAAAGATTTGTAATCTCAACTTCAAAGTTCAGCTTTTATAAGCATTGCTACTATAATTATTATGCTGTTATTATTCTTAGAAAGTCATTATTGAAAATTATTAGGCAGTTAGAGATTACAGGAGGCATGCTATCGTTACGATCTCGTTTCATATATACGATAAAAAGCCGTTACGATTTGATGATAGGTCATTATTGTTATATCTTTCTTGGTATCTGGTTGAAAGGCAAATAATTAGTAAAAAGATTTCTTTTTTTCTGTTTGGCCCTTTGGCAAGAAAGAGTGATTAGAAACGAATTAAAGAGCATTTTATGTAATGCAGGTTAAAATGTCCACCTAGTGCTGAAATAAGAAAATAAAACGAAGGAAAAGAAAAAAGAAAAAGAAAAAGAAAAAAAAGAATAAGAAAAGGAAGAAGAAAAAGAAGAAGAAGAAGAAGAAGAAGAAGAAGAAGAAGAAGAAGAAGAAGAAGAAGAAGAAGAAGAAGAAGTATAAGAAGAAGCAGAAGAAGAAGAAAAAGAAGAAGAAGTAGGAGAAGAAGAGTAGTAGTAGAAGAAGAAGAAGTAGGGGAAGAAGAAGAAGAAGAAGAAGAGAAAGAAGAAGAAGAAGAAGAAGAAGAAGAAGAAGAAGAAAAAGAAGAAGAAGAAGAAGAGGAAAAAGAAGAAAGAGAAGAGGAAGAAGAAGAAGAAGAAGAAGAAGAAGAAGAAGAAGAAGAAGAAGAAGAAATGCAACAACAACAACATTAAAAAAAAACTTGAACTTCACCTTGAACTTGAAGTAGAAGTAGAAGTTGAAGACTAAGACATTAAAAAGGAACTTTGATGCCCGCATGGTGAATAAAGCATGAAATTTCTTTCGTAACTTAGATGAATGAGAAAATGTCCTCATTTGTGAGTAATATGGAATAAAAGAGTGTCATAAAAGATATGATTTCAATAATTAGGGACTATGAATGCTAATAAATTACCAAACATATCATTACATAACGATTATGACAAAATACCGGCAAGATGAAGAGGATTTTTGTATGGTCTTGTTTTGTTTTGCTGAAGGGGGATATTTTTGGGCAATTTGCTGAGGATGTGTAATCAAACTCTTAATGATTGCATTACTGACCATGCTTCCGCAGGGGTACATTCTACAGAAATTCCTAAAAAATAAAAAGATAAATTTAGAGAAAAGATGGCAAAAAACAGGTTTTGCATTAACGTACTACGTTTAGTAATACAGCAGGAAATAGTGATTGCAAAAAAGAAGTGTAAGGAGGAAAACGGGGAAGACAAGAGAAGAGAAAAGAGGAGAGAAGTGGTAGGAGAGAAGAGAAGACTACTTTCACAAGAATTTCATTATCAATAAATAAATACATGATAACATTTTGATAAGATATAAATTTGAACATTATAACTTGAATTCAAATACGGTAATACAAAAAAAAAAATAAATAAATAAAAAAAAAAAAATACGAACACGCCGAAACATTAACACACAAGCCAACCGATTACTTAGGCCCGTTTCAAACGCCGCGCTACAGTCGCGCCGAACTTCTAGTCGCGCCGAATGATTAAGTTCGGCGCTGTTTTAAACGTCGAACTACACTCTGTAGTAGGTAATTAAGAAATATTCTAGAATCATTGAAACTTTCTTCAACCTATAGGAAAAAAAAAGAAACGACGAATAATCATGAAGGCAAAATTCAAAAATCAAAATATTGCAATTATTTCCGCCTTTCGTGGCGATCGAACTAACAATAATAGTAATGATGTTTCTGGACGGCGTAATAAAGATATTATCCTTAAAAAAACTTTATCAAACTATATTTTTGCCAGAAACCACAAACAAAAACATATTTTTCTTTTCATTTTGACTCGTTTCTGCATCATCAATGTTGTATTTTACTCCATTTTTATAGCAAATTTTGACTCATAAATTTTTGAACGCATGTCGGTCGCCATCTTGTTTTTGCTTCTCGTGAAGATATTGCGCATACTCACTAGGACAACCGCTGATATTTGCTCCAAAAATAATGTATGCATTAAGTTTGGCACATGAATAGCTCGACGTTTGAAACAGTGTCGAACTTTTGCCGTGCGGAGCGACTGACACGGTCGAGCTCAAGTTTGTGTCGCACCTACCTCGTCGTGCCGAACTTAATTGTTTTAGACGTCGCGCTATTCATGTGCCAAATGAAAACTATTTGGTTCGGCGCGACTGTAGCGCGGCGTTTGAAACGGGCCTAAGTCTCAAAGAAACAAATAGTGTGATCTACATGATGAGGAACCTTGGCATGACGTCATTACCACCCAACCAGTCAGGCAACAGGAACTTTGCCGAGTTATTTCCCTATGTTAAATACAGATATTGATGTTAGAATAACAATAGACCTTTCCTGAATTCGTTTGCCTGGCCACAAAACAAAAGGTTCAAGTCCAGGCTGGAGTTTTCAAATCAATATATCTACTGCATTTGTCTACTCCAGCCTCGCCTTGAGTCTATTGTTCTGTGGTCAGTCAAGCGAATTCGGGAAAGGTTTGATCCATTTATTGTATCATTAGGTTTATTGGAGTTAAATTTTGAGCTTTTTGTAACGGTTTAACGGTTACAGATACGGAGAAATTGCGAAAGAGAATGATGTAAACATTCTTCTAGCCAGTTGATAATATTTTTCAATATTTCAATATTTTATCCGATACGGCGGCCATCTTGAATTCTATTGTTTTAAGTAAGACATTAAAGAGTTCGGTTATATTGTGACGTATTTCCGGGTCCAACTGCTCATAAAAACCGTTAAAATAAAGTAGAAAATGTTCTTAATGATTTAACCTCCACCTGAAAATATTAGAACTTTGGACAACAAATCCTGCCACGAAGAAAAAGTATGAAAAATCTTTATGAAACTGTTTTCCGTTTTGGACCCAGAAGTCGTTTTTTAATTCGATTGGCGTCACACTTAAAAGCTCTATAGGATGCCCAGAGGGCAATTATTGGAAAATTAATAGTACGCACAGCTGTCAGAGTGTCTTTTTATATAATTTAACGTTATCCACTGAGAAACACATCTAAAAACCAATTGAATTTGCTGGTAGTTGGATAGCCTTCGTAGCATGCGTTCCTTGTAGGTTTCGGGGGGATTGGGGCGAAGAGTGAGAGGGAAGAGCCGAGAACGTTCCTCCCTCTCTTTCTCTCCGCCCCAATCCCCCCAACCTACAAGTATTGCCTGCTACGTAGGTTAGTAGTTTGAGCGATAAGTGAAACACTATACTATATAAGAGCGACTTTCATTAAAAATCGACCAAACATTGGCATAAGTGAAAAAATGAATTTCGGAGAGGCAAACGGAGAGACTGATGACGCATGTACCAGAATATATCATAGTTTTGTTTTCGACCTTACGAATAATTTTAGACGTACAAAGATGCCAAAAAAAAAAAAAAAAATGAATTTCGCTCATATATTGTTTATTGATAGCCCTTAGTATGAAATACATCCTGGTGTTTTTAGTTCTGAAAAATTTCCCTTGGTTCCCGAGAAATTTACAAAAATCGATTTCGGCCCTACGCATCGAAAAAAATAACCGCCGAGATCACGGAATTTAGTTTAAAAATAAGCGCATCGTACAGCTAAATCACTTATCTATATTTTTGGTCAGCAATTTTTATCGAAAGAACAGATATTCCTCTTCCTTTTGGTTGTATTTATTTTAGAATATTTGGCGCTTTAAGATCCGAAAAAAATTTTTTACGAAGCTCATTATTTCCAAAGTTGACAAATGCAAATTAAGGCCTTAAAATACGGCTTATGAAAACTCTTTTTCCGAATCATAAAAAACCTACACCCAGAGGATTATCTAATGTATATCTATCAGAATCAAAAGAAAAATCTCTGGGCAAATCATTTTTACTGTTCCGTTAAGGACGCTTTTCTGTCCCTATTTGACAAATGTTCGAAGATGCAAATTGTGGTCTCGTAATATCGGCGTAAAAATATATGTGCAGAGATTCTAAATCATTTATAGCCTATACCCACAGGAGTTTCTAATGTATGTCTAAGGGCTATCAGTAAACAAAATATGAGCGAAATCTTTTTTTTGATTTGTGCCGCGAAAAGTCGATTTTGGTCGATGTTTACAGACAGTCGCTCATAAATATTTCCACGTTTCTTTCCTAAGCACTTTTTTAATGTCAGAATAAAGCAATTGGCTGCGTTATGAGAACTTCTCAGTACAATTTGCATTTGTTTCAAGTGTGTATGTTTTCAAATATAAATTGTACTATAGATTATGAATTGGACCTCATTTTCCGGAGAACGCCTTGATATGGAAGCACCGAACAAGTAGTTTGTCATTCATGACGGGTGCTAAGCGCTACCTGCTACGTGCACATTTTCCCTATCTTTGCGTATATCATTCGAAAACTAAATTGCTATTTATCAGCGTTAAATTTAATAATATATTTTTTGGATGTTTGTTTTAATGCCATGTTGAAACGTTTTGGAATTCAAATGGAAAAGTTATTCCAAAAACGACATTTTTAGGTGCCTTTTTGAACTACCTTAGGTTTACACTTGCGTCACAAAATCGCGAATATTTCATTTGAATTTTTTGCTTTACCACTATTTTCGACTTCGTGCAATTTACAAAGATTTTACGGAATTTGAACAGCTTTAGAATTTGAACAAAAGATGCTTGTATTTCATTCGGTTGTAACTAACAGCAAGTCGGGTCAAACCAATGCAAAACACTTACGTATGTTGAAATTATGACCTGACTACAACTGTTGTTCAACAACAATGAAATACAAGCATCTTTTGTTCAAATTCTAAAGATGTTCAAATTTTGTACAATCTTTGATCTCACTTATCGTTTTTAAAGTGTACGAAATGGAAAATAGCAATTTATAGTCAGGTCATAATTTCAACATACATAAGAGTTGTGCATTGGTATTGACTGACTCGTTAATTTGGCGGAAAAATTTCAAGTTTCCAAATAAGCGTATCTTTTGAAAGAACTTGACAAGAAGATTTAAAAATCGAAGAGAAGACATGCTTTGCAATCAAAAAATATGTTATTTTTAGCTTTGTAATTTGAAAATTATGTGCAAGGTTGTAAACAAAACTATAATATATTCTGAAACGTGCGTCACCGGTCTCTTTGATTCTCGTCCGCATTGAATTTTTGAATTTTAAACAAGAGACGGTTACACCTTTCTCCTTTACCACTATTTTCGACTTCGTGCACTTTAAAAACGATAAGTGAGATCAAAGATTGTGCAACATTTGAACATCTTTAGAATTTGAACAAAAGATGCTTGTATTTCATTGTTGTTGAACAATAGTTGTAGTCAGGTCATAATTTCAACATACGTAAGTGATGTGCATTAGTATGGCCTGACTCGTTGTTGATAACAACAATGAAATACAAGCATCTTTTGTTCAAATTCTAAAGCTGTTCAAATTGCGTAAAATCTTTGTAAATTGCACGAAGTCGAAAATAGTGGTAAAGCAAAAAAGTCAAATGAAATATTTGCGATTTTGTCACGCAAGTGTAAACCTAAGGTAGTTCAAAAAGGCACCTACAAATGTCGTTTTTGGAATAGCTTTTCCATTTGCATTCCAAAACTTTTCAACATGGCATTAAGACAAAGATCCAAAAAATATATTATTAAACTTAACGCTGATAAATAGTGATTTAGTTTTCGAATGATATACGCAAAGATAGGGAAAATGTGCACGTAGCAGGTAGCGCTTAGCACCCGTCATGAATGACAAACTACTTGTTGGGTGCTTCCATATCAAGGCGTTCTCCAGAAAATGAGGTCCAATTCATAATCTATAGTACAATTTATATTTGAAAACATACACACTTGAAACAAATGCAAATTATGCTGACAAGTTTTCATAACGCAGCCAATTGCTTTATTCTGACATTAAAAAAGTGCTTAGGAAAGAAACGTGAAAATATTTATGAGCGACTGTCTGTAAAAATCGACCAAAATCGACTTTTCGCGGCACAAATCAAAAAAAAAAGATTTCGTTCATATTTTGTTTACTGATACCCTTAGACATACATTAGATACTCCTGTGGGTATAGGCTATAAATGATTTAGAATCTCTGCACATATATTTTTACGCCGATATTACGAGACCACAATATAATTTGCATCTTCGAACATTTGTCAAATAGGGACAGAAAAGCGTCCTTAACGAAACTGTAGAAATGATTTGCCCAGAGATTTTTCTTTTGATTCTGATAGAAATACATTAGATAATCCTCTGGGTGTAGGTTTTTTATGATTCGGAAAAAGAGTTTTTATAAGCCGTATTTTAAGGCCTTAATTTGCATTTGCGAACTTTGGAAATAATGAGCTTCGTAAATAACCTTTTTTCGGATCTTAAAACGCCAAATATTCTAAAATAAAAACAACCAAAAGGAAGAGGAATATCTAATGTTTCGATAAAAAATGCTGACCAAAAATATAGATAAGTGATTTAGCTGTACGATGCGCTTATTTTTAAACTAAATTCCGTGATCTCGGCGGTTATTTTTTTCGATGCGTAGGGCCGAAATCGATTTTTGTAAATTTCTTGGAAACGAAGGAAAATTTTTCAGAAATAAAAACACCAGGATGTATTTCATACTAAGGGCTATCAATAAACAAAATATGAGCGAAATTCATTTTTTTTCGGCATCTTTGTACGTCTAAAATTATTCGTAAGGTCGAAAACAAAACTATAATATATTCTAGTACATGCGTCATCAGTCTCTCCGTTTGCCTCCGCATGGAATTTCTAAATAGTCCAAAGGAATTTTTTGTATACAGTTCGTAAGAGTGGTCGTTATTTGTTAGTAGGAGTTCCGTTTTTAGTGACTAGTTTTACTATAAAATCTACAATCAAAATATATTGTCATTTCATTCTATCTTTATTTTTACCTTTGTAATTTGAAAATTATGTGCAAGGTTGTAAACAAAACTATAATATATTCTGGAACGTGCGTTACCGGTCTCTTTGATTTTGGTCCGCATTGAATTTTTGAATTTTGAACAAGAATGGGAAACGGTTACGCCTTTTTCCTTTTCTACCATTTTCCATTTCGTGCACTTTAAAAACGATAAGTGAGATCAAAGATTGTACGAAATTGGAACATCTTTAGAATTTGAACAAAAGATGCTCGTATTTCATTGTTGTTGAACAATATAGTAATTTATATTCAGGTCATAATTTCAACATACATAAGTGTTGTGCATTGGTATTGACCGACTCGTTAATTTGGCGCCAAAATTTCAAGTTTCCAAATAAGCGTATCTTTTGAAAGAACTTGACAAGAAGATTTAAAAATCGAAGAGAAGACATGTTTTGCAATCAAAAAATATGTTATTTTTAGCTTTGTAATTTGAAAATTATGTGCAAGGTTGTAAACAAAACTATAATATATTCTGAAACGTGCGTTACAGGTCTCTTCGATTCTCGTCCGCATTGAATTTTTGAATTTTAAACAAGAGACGGTTACACCTTTCTCCTTTACCACTATTTTCGACTTCGTGCACTTTAAAAACGATAAGTGAGATCAAAGATTGTACGAAATTTGAACATCTTTAGAATTTGAACAAAAGATGCTCGTATTTCATTGTTGTTGAACAATAGTTGTAGTCAGGTCATAATTTCAACATACGTAAGTGTTGTGCAATGGTTTGACCCGACTTGCTGTTAGTTACAACAATGAAATACAAGCATCTTTTGTTCAAATTCTAAAGCGGTTCAAATTCCGTAAAATCTTTGTAAATTGCACGAAGTCGAAAATAGTGGTAAAGCAAAAAAGTCAAATGAAATATTTGCGATTTTGTGACGCAAGTGTAAACCTAAGGTAGTACAAAAAGGCACCTAAAAATGTCGTTTTTGGAATAACTTTTCCATTTGCATTCCAAAACTTTTCAACATGGCATTAAAACAAACATCCAAAAAATATATTATTAAATTTAACGCTGATAAATAGCAATTTAGTTTTCGAATGATATACGCAAAGATAGGGAAAATGTGCACGTAGCAGGTAGCGCTTAGCACCCGTCATGAATGACAAACTACTTGTTCGGTGCTTCCATATCAAGGCGTTCTCCGGAAAATGAGGTCCAATTCATAATCTATAGTACAATTTATATTTGAAAACATACACACTTGAAACAAATGCAAATTGTACTGAGAAGTTCTCATAACGCAGCCAATTGCTTTATTCTGACATTAAAAAAGTGCTTAGGAAAGAAACGTGAAAATATTTATGAGCGACTGTCTGTAAAAATCGACCAAAATCGACTTTTCGCGGCACAAATCAAAAAAACAATTTCGCTCATATTTTGTTTACCTTAGACATACATTAGAAACTCCTGTGGGTATAGGCTATAAATGATTTAGAATCTCTGCACATATATTTTTACGCCGATATTACGAGACCACAATTTGCATCTTCTAACATTTGTCAAAGAGGGACAGAAAAGCGTCCTGAACGGAACAGTAAAAATGATTTGCCCAGGGATTTTTCTTTTGATTCTGATAGAAATACATTAGATAATCTTCTGTGTGTAGGTTTTTTATGATTCGGAAAAAGAGTTTTTATAAGCCGTATTTTAAGGCCTTAATTTGCATTTGCGAACTTTGGAAATAATGAGCTTCGTAAATAACTTTTTTCGGATATTAGAACGCCAAATATTCTAAAATAAATACAACCAAAAGGAAGAGGAATATCTGTTCTTTCGATAAAAATTGCTGACCAAAAATATAGATAAGTGATTTAGCTGTACGATGCGCTTTTTTAACACTAAATTCCGTGATCTCGGCGGTTACTTTTTTCGATGCGTAGGCCGAAATCGATTTTTGTAAATTTCTCGGGAACGAAGGAAAATTTTTCAGAACTAAAAACACCAGGATGTATTTCATACTAAGGGCTATCAATAAACAAAATATGAGCGAAATTCATTTTTTTCGGCATCTTGGTACGTCTAAAATTATTCGTAAGGTCGTAAGGGTTACCTGTGAGGTTTAGAATTATTTTTAAGATCTTAGTTTTAACTTATAAAGCAATTCATAGCTTAGGACCTCAGTATATTTCCGATCTTGTTAATAGGTATAAGCCATCGCGCGCGCTACGTTCATCAACTGCCAATTTTTTAAGCGTCCCTAAGTATAGCACTAAGACGTATGGCAGTCGCGCTTTTTCTGTAGCTGGCCCTTTTTTATGGAACTCGCTCCCTCAGGATTTTAGGAATGCAGATACATTAGAAAGTTTTAAGACTAAGGTTAAGACATATCTTTTCTCTCAGGCATTTTTTAATTAAATTAGTTTTTAGAATATTTTTTTCTTTTTATTAGAACAATTTTTATTTTCCATTGGTTATTATATTTATATATATACATATTAGTTTTTCGTTTCTAGCTATTTTATATATTAATTGTTAAGCGCTATTGATCTTTAGTGTAAATAGCGCTATAGAAATAAAGGATTTATTATATTATTATAAAACAAAACAATAATATATTCTGGTACATGCGTCATCAGTCTCTCGGTTCGTCTCCGCATGGAATTTCTAAATAGTCCAAAGGAATTTTTTGTATACAGTTCGTAAGAGTGGTCGTTATTTGTTAGTAGGAGTTCCGTTTTTAGTGACTAGTTTTACTATAAAATCTACAATCAAAATATATTGTCATTTCATTCTATCTTTATTTTAACTTTGTAATTTGAAAATTATGTGCAAGGTTGTAAACAAAACTATAATATATTCTGGAACGTGCGTTACCGGTCTCTTTGATTCTCGTCCGCATTGAATTTTTGAATTTTAAACAAGAGACGGTTACACCTTTCTCCTTTACCACTATATTGTTCAACAACAATGAAATACGAGCATCTTTTGTTCAAATTCTAAAGATGTTCAAATTTCGTACAATCTTTCATCTCACTTGTCGTTTTTAAAGTGCACGAAATGGAAAATGGTAGAAAAGGAAAAAGGCGTAACCGTCTCCCATTCTTGTTCAAAATTCAAAAATTCAATGCGGACGAAAATCGAAGAGACCGGTGACGCACGTTCCAGAATATATTATAGTTTTGTTTACGACCTTGCGCATAATTTTCGTAAATTACCGAGCTAAAAATAAAAATAGAACAAGATGACCATATCTTTTGATTGCAAAACATGTCTTCTCTTCGATTTTTAAATATTCTCGTCAAGTTCTTTCAAAAGATACACTTATTTGTAAATAGTCACTAAAAACGGAACGCCCTCTAAAGAATAACGACCACTCTTACGGACTGTATACAAAAAATTCCTTTGGACTATTTAGAAATTCCACGCGGAGACGAACCCGAGAGACTGATGACGCATGTACCAGAATATATCATAGTTTTGTAGGGTAGCATTTTATAGCATTTTATAGCATTTTATAGCCAATTGCGAACAAACCTGTGGCTCTATTTCAAACATGTCTTTCTATTGAGAATAAGATTCTTTGTTTGAGTTGCATTCCATATTCATATGTGTCTTCTCATGCACGACCGTTAAACAAAGAAATGATACTCTTGTGAATGACACGTGGTCTGAAATGAGAAAACATTACGTCCAAGCCGAAAAGGTTTATTGGAATTTGGAAGTTTTGATTCTGAGAATACTTGAAGGTGAGTAAGAAAAAGAAAGCTCAATCATTTAATGATTTTTGTTTCTATTATAAGAAGGACTTTCATAGTTGTTTACGAGATGTTCAGGTTCGAAACCATTAACACGAGGTTCAGAGATGACAAACTGCTAAATTGAGTTGTCTAGACCTTAGAAAAATTTAGAAAATTTTAATAACTTGGACATGTTGCTATGGATTCATCGCTCATGGATGCTAAACACTACGTGGCTTTGGCAACATTATCCACATCTTTGGTTATTTTTTAGCATATAAATATCGAGTTCTAAAGAGAGTTGAAGACATTCGCTACAAGGATTCGAACACTATGGATCTCCTATTGCTGAAGATTGTTCTCATTGCAGTTTGTACCATTCAGGGTGCTCAGTCAAGTAAGTAAATGTTTTCGCCGGTTTTCCTTTATCCCTAAATTTAAAGTATTTTGACTATTATCCCCAATTCAAAAGGACGTTCGCGGCAAAAGCGTTTTTTTCTTCAAACTTTGCATGGTGAAAGAAGACCATTATAGAAGTTCCATGAACAAATAAAAATGGGAATCACCGTCCTCGTTTAGGAGTGGGTTGATATTAAAGTGGAGCCTTTTTTTGTCGAAAATCGTTTGCGCAAAATACGTACAAGTCGAGCAGCGAAGTAATTTTTTGTAGAAAAACTAAATGGATTGCTAAACATTTTTTTGAAACAACCGTCTACTAACCTATAGATAGATATGTGTAATAATTTTTTTATGCGTACAAAAAAACTTGTAGATTTTGGCTTGAATTTGCAGCCACCATGCACCACTCGGTGACTTTTTGAAACTACCGTCTACTAACCTATAGATAGATATGTGTAATAATTTTTTTATGCGTACAAAAAAACTTGTAGATTTTGGCTTGAATTTGCAGCCACCATGCACCACTCGGTGACTTTTTGAAACAACCTTCTACTTACCTATAGACAAATACAGGTTCCCATTTAAACCAGCTATGCTGAATTGGGCAACCTGTTTAAATATTATTAATATTAATAATAATATATTAATAATATATATATATATTATGTGTAATAATTTATTTATGCGTACAAAAAAACACGTAGTTTTTGACTTGATTTGCAGCCACCATGCTCCATTCGGTGACGCTTTGACCGTAATGTAGATTGAAGTTTTCATCCAAAGACATATTTTTTATTATGATTTTCCCATATTATTTTCCTTCAAAGTTGGAACATGGAGAGATCATGAAATTCGTTATAAAATACTAAAATAAAAAATGGGGGTAACCGTTGTTGTTCTCGAGATATAGCAACAATGGACACTAGAGAAAAACGTTTGCGCATGCGTGCCTTTCAGCACGCTTTCCAAGAATTTAATAGAGTTTTAGTGAGAAAATAAATGTTTGTTTTCTCCGAGTTTGCAAAACATTTCGCGGGTATACTTTTGTGGGACAAAGATACTGTATTAATAAAAACAATATGAAAGAATTTGCCTTAAGTTTCAAGAACTGACTTTAAGTTTTGGCATCTTGTAAAGACTATTCTTCAGGCAAGTGTGAAAGTCAAATTTGCATATTTCTACAATAGCACGAAGACGCTTTTGACTAATTTGCATACGGACTTAGAGTATGCGCAGACGTTTTTCACGCGTGTCGCAACAACGGAGTTTGATCTTGAAAAACAAAGGTCACGCGCGCGCTGTCACGCCATATGCGCAGAACAGATGCGCACAAATGATGCCCTAAACTTCGTTATTTAAAACATTTTCTTTTCTTGTGGCGAAGCTGCAAAATGAATAAATTAAAGATACGCGTGTTGCGAATAGAAAAGAGTACGTATAACTGTTGGTTGTTCTGAAATAGGAGCCAGCTGGTACAAAGCCATGAAATGGTGTTATCATAAAGGTGCTGAAGTTCATGTCGGAGACTTCAACGGAGATGGACGGGCAGATATGTTATGTCATGATTCCGCAGGAAGAAAATATGTTGCTCTTGCCAATAGCGCTGGCGAGTTCACTGGAAACTCCTGGAACAAGGCCATGAAATGGTGTACTAATGGGGCTAAAATACATGTCGGGGACTTCAATGGTGATGGACGAACCGATATGTTATGCCATGATTCAAAAGGCAACGCATGGGTTGCTCTGGCCAATAGTGCTGGCGAGTTCACTGGAACCTCCTGGCACAAGGCCATGAAGTGGTGTTATCATGCAGGATCCAAACTGGAAGTCGGAGATTTCAATGGTGATGGGCGAGATGATATGCTATGCCATGCCGGCAGCTACATGTGGATATCGCTTGGAAACACAGATGGCAGCTTTACTGCAAATTCTTGGCAAAAGGCCATAACATGGTGCAGTGAAGGAAATGGAGCCGCAGTGTACGTTGGGGACTTCAATAACGACAACAGAGACGATCTGTTGTGTCATGACAACGCGGGCAAGAATTCGGTGATGTTGGCTCAATCAGGAGGCTCGTTCACTGGTAGCAAGGACTGGTCCTCGAGCACCCCTTGGTGCGCTGGAGAAGACTTTCATGTTGGAGATATGAACGGAGACAACCGTGCTGACATGGTGTGCAACTTCAAGACAAGTGGAAAAACTACCATTTCACTCGCTAATGCAAATGGTAAGCTTATATTAGAATTATTTCATATTTTGTAGCAAACATCTTCGTTGTAATACCTGTATAAATAACTTTGTATGTATAACGTTATTTAAACACGGAAAATCATCAGTCAATATTTACAAAATTAAAAAAGGAAATAGCTACTGTTTTACATGATTGCCGTGTGGGAATCTCATAAATTAAGAGAGGCCTGGTTCGATTTAGATTTAAAACTTGCTAAGGAACCATAGTTTCTAATATTTTCGGGTAAACCGTTCCATATTTTGGCACCACTGTAACTAAAAGACCTTTTCAGGTAATTAGTACGTGGTTTAGGTAAATTTAATTTGCCATCATTGTTTCGTAAGTCATACTTGGTGCTACGGGGATGGAATATACCTGATATAATGTTGTAATTTTTTTTCCTGTAGTACACGATCTATTTGAGGGGTCCACAGACGGTCGTGCGCGTCATTGTTCCGGTAATAAGATTCTGTACTTGGCTGATTTTAATGGAGACCACGAGGATGACATGTTGTGTCATGACACTGCTACAGGAGAGAAATGGATCGATTATAGCAGTTTTGGACCAGCAAGTGGTTAGTTCATAAAATCTTTATCTTTAACTTGATTTGTCACACACTTGTTTTTAGTTATTTGTAACACCCTAAGAAAAGGAATGCCGATGAAGTATTTGGTTTTCTAATAAAACGAATTTTGTCATTGTTTGTACTTTATCCAGGACCCACAACACCACCACCACCACCACCACCAACTGAGGGTAAGCTGCTGAGTAGAATCTCCTTCAGTTGCAGGATGTCGGAATGCAGATTAATTTGGAGGAAAAAAAACAACAATAGGTCTCAATTCTCATGAGATCAGTTGAAGTTCTTTTCTTTTGCCCTCCAAATTGAGTTGCTTTGAAGTCACATGAAAGGGGTGTTTAAGTCATAAATCAAGCCGAGTTTGCAAAGCATTATCGCTCATCAAACTCGACAAATATAGATTCAAGAACACTGCTGCTTAGATAAGTCAGATTCCTACAGGTGATAATTACATTCTTGATCATTCCTTTTGGGTATCCGTATATGATCGCTTGTTCCTGTAAGGAAACGAAACAAAAAGGAAAAGGAAAGAAGGAAAGATTGCCTTACTTTATCTAGCATTGGAGCAGAAACTAGGTCCCTAATGCAAATCTTATACTGCGGGTTAGAAACTGAGAGCGGGCAGACCTACGCCTTTGTTAGTGTCCTTACGAGAAACAAACGAAAACTCAGGAGAAGAGCTTTGAACTCATGGGGAACTTCCGATCAAAACCAGATCTAGCTAGTGTCCGAACCAGTTCTTTCCAAAAAGAGGGTCAAAAGGGTGAGAGTAGAACGCTGTGTTTCGCGTATTTATTTATTAACGAAGATGTTCATTTTTTTTTCAGCTGCTCTCGAGAAACTTGGATGCTTTAAAGACAAAAAAAGTGACCGTGCTCTCGGGGAACTTATCGCAAATTTCAGGCAAAATTATGACAAAAACAGGGCAATGGAAACTGCTATTGAACCATGCGCTGAAGAGGCAAAGAAACACGGGTAAGAAGCTCAACGGACAACTTGATTCTGTCGATCGAGTTTCTCTCCCTCACACGAGGGGCTTTAATTTCTTCCTGAACATGATAGTTTGGTTTATTTGACGTATTGTTCTTTTACAATCACGAAATGGGTTCCACGGGTCATTCGGTTTTTCTCCCTTCGTAAAAATCAACACGTGAGGTGAGTTAGTTTGATGCAGCGTTCTCTCCGGCTCTCTTCCTCTGATGTCATCAACACGTGAGTTGAGTTAGTTTGATGCAGCGTTCTCTCTCTCTTCCTCTGATGTCATCGACACGTGAGTTGAGTTAGTTTGATGTATCGTTCTCTCTCTCTTCCTCTGATGTCATCAACACGTGAGTTGAGTTAGTTTGATGTATCGTTCTATCTCTCTTCCTCTGATGTCATCAACACGTGAGTTGAGTTAGTTTGATGTATCGTTCTCTCTCTCTTCCTCTGATGTCATCAACACGTGAGTTGAGTTAGTTTGATGTATCGTTCTCTCTCTCTTCCTCTGATGTCATCAACACGTGAGTTGAGTTAGTTTGACGTATCGTTCTCTCTCTCTTCCTCTGATGTAATCAGCACGTGAGTTGAGTTAGTTTGACGTATCGTTCTCTCTCTCTTCCTCTGATGTAATCAACACGTGAGTTGAGTTAGTTTGATGTATCGTTCTCTCTCTCTTCCTCTGATGTCATCAACACGTGAGTTGAGTTAGTTTGATGTATTGTTCTCTCTCTCTTCCTCTGATGTCATCAACACGTCAGTTGAGTTAGTTTGACGTATCTTTCTCTCTCTCTTCCTCTGATGTCATCAACACGTGAGTTGAGTTAGTTTGATGTATCGTCTCAAAACCGTATAACAACCTTCAATATTTT
The DNA here is from genome assembly GCA_023349425.1 of Anthopleura sola. NCBI lineage: Eukaryota > Metazoa > Cnidaria > Anthozoa > Actiniaria > Actiniidae > Anthopleura > Anthopleura sola. Next base: position 2,684,475 of record JALHLI010000019.1, on the reverse strand, counting down.
ATTGAGGAACCATACACGTTTTAAACTTCAACAGGGCAAAAACTCCGAATTTTGCACGGGACTCTATATTTTTCTTTGAATTTCCTAAAACAACAGGTAAAAATCAATCTTTTGAGAAAGTTTGAAAGAAAAAAAACACGTAATTATTATCAGAACTTAAAAAAAAAAGCGTTTTATGTTTTTGTTGTTGTCGTTTGAGTACGATTTTCGGTTTATTGAGTTAACAAATTTTAGCTTATTTTTAAAATTGTATTCAAGTATTTTTAGTTAGTCTTCGAAAATAAGGTTTAAAGTAGATTTCCTGAGAAAATTGCTTCCAGAGCTTTCCTAGTTTTTGAGTTATGATCTTTTGTGTGCAAAGCTTGATTTCCGATATTTTTCTTTCGAAAACTTGTCAAGATGGTCATATTCAAAATTCATTATCTCGAAAACGAGCTCCGGACACCCCATATTTCTTTTCATTTTTGGAATCAGCGTTAAATTCTGTGTAAAATATCTTTCTAAAAACATTTTGTAATAATTCCTTGTTAAAGTAGTTAGTCACCTTCAAGAAAAACCTCTTATTGATTTAAATTACTTTCATAGCAACCGTAAATGGTGAATAGGTACGACCCCCCTTAATAGTATGTTTTGAATAATTCTCAGTTACCACTACTTCGGTGTCCAATATCATGGAGAGTGCTGGATTGCTCCCGACAGCGAAGCGTCCAAAAGATACAACAAGTATGGATCTTCAGAGAGCTGTGCTAATGGTGTAGGGGGTCACTTAGCAAACATGGTCTACAAAATCAATACTTAAGGATGAAGATTGATAAAGGTACTTTTTAAGATTAAGGACATCATCTCATTATCATTAGTGATGGAGAGGGGGGGGGAGCGAATTGCAATCAATTGATTTCAATTTTCATCCAGTTCATTTAGATCTACACGTTCCCTAAAGATAAGAGTGGCACTTGTTTTTTCCTCTCTGTCTTTAATCAGACAAGAGATCATCATCCAAAAGATATTTGGAATTAAAAATGCTTAGAATAGAACCCTTGCACGTGTGACGTCAAAGCAGCTCAATTTTGAGGACAAAACAAAAGAATTTCAATCTCCTGAGAATTGGAAACCTATTTGTTTTGTCCTCCAAATTGAGCTGCATTCCGACATGCTGCAAGGGGTCGATTCTAAGCATTTTTAATTCCAAATATCTCTTGGATCTTTGCTGATTGACGTTGTTTGCGCCTTAATATTTAGTCAACTAAACTGACTAGTTTATTTCTCTACACAGAAATGGCTGATCACGAAGAAAACCAAACAAGATTCAGTCAAATCTAATTGTAGCAGTGAATTTAAAAAAAAGTAATCCACCATGGTAAAATCATGAAACATTGAATTTAACATGAGGAAATAAATTTGAAAACACTGTATTCGTTTCATGTAATAATCGGCTCTTAATTCCACAATTCCACAAGCTCACTCACCAAACAACTGATTAACCTACCAAACTTACCATCACTTGCACTAACTCAGTGACCAACTGGCAATACAACAATTCACATGTTGAAGAAAGGCTCATCGTGATTGAATGGCTTTTATTCGTAAACGATGAAGGAGTCCTAAAATATTACAATAAATCGGAAGATGTAATAAAGTAAAAGGTATAGTAATAGAAACGAAACTTACAATAAATACGTGTATTAGGGCGGAGGAACGTAGTCCAAACAATAACGATAACAAAGATGGCGGATCCCCTTTTGCTGGTCAGCGGTGGATCACTAAAGTATACGGGCCCTAGTGGCCAGCGGTAAACTCCTTAACATATTATCCATCTTAACATATCAGCTAACACAAATTATTGGTTTGTTTATATTTGACGTAGCGCTTAATATTTAAAGAAATCCAAACAAAGTTAAAATTTTCTGAAAGGTTTTTTGTGGCTACTGCCTTCTGGAAAGGCATAGCCACTATGTCATCGTGTAGTTTCCGAAGTGTCTGTAACCTCAAGCGATGCCAAAAGCCGCTAAAACTTCGTACACAATGAACAGTCAGGCATCTCGGCAGCTTGTAACATCTTGTGTCTCTCGTTTCTTTCGAGTTTCTTTCGTATATATTCGGTTTGCTTTCGTTTTGCCACTATTGCCGAACAGCTGCCGGACGATACCCCGAACGGTCCCGAACGATAAGATCCGACGAAATCCACTGACGTCTTGAAAACGTGGTCTGAGCTGTTGCACTTTTATATATATTTATTTACATTTCTACTTGCAGTAGCCACATGCGCTCAACAAGCGCCTATATTTTAAACAAGGATTGCATATTGTTAGTCATTAAAAAAAAAAAGTAATTCATTTTGATTTGGCTCATTTTCATCAAATCGGAGAGTCACTTTGCATAAACACAATAGTTTTCTTGTGCAGTGAAGGATATTGTATTTATGCAAAGTGCCTCCCTAAGTTGAGAATGAGAAACCAGTGATTAACGAATCTCCTGGGTAGCATGCGCTGCTGAGTCGAACCGCTGTCTCTCAAGCCTGGGGTTGCTTGTGTGATGCTCAATTGAGCCACATATGTTCAGTCTCTCCCTTGCCACGAGGGTTATTCTCCTGGTTCTCTGGTTTTCCTCCCTCCATAAAATTCAACATGTGAGTCGGTAGCGTTTGCTTGATATGTTGGTCTCTCCCTTGCCATTAGGGTTTTTCTCCAGGTTCTCTGGTTTTCCTCCCTCCATAAAATTCAACATGTGAGTCGGTAGCGTTTGCTTGATATGTTGGTCTCTCCCTTGCCATTAGGGTTTTTCTCCAGGTTCTCTGGTTTTCCTCCCTCCATAAAAATCAACATGTGAGTCGGTAGAGTTTGTTCGATGTGTTGGTCTCTCTCTTGCCATTTGGGTTATTCTCCTGGTTCTCTGGTTTTCCTCCCTCCATAAAAATCAACATGTGAGTCAGTAGAATTCAAATTTTGTACAATCTTTGATCTCACCTATCGTTTTTAAAGTGCACGAAGTGGATAATTGTGGTAAAGGAAAAAGATGTAACCGTCTCCCATTCTTGTTCAAAATTCAAAAAATTCAATGCGGACGAGAATCGAAGAGACCGGTGACGCACGTTCCAGAATATATTATAGTTCTGTTTACAACCTTGCGCATAATTTTCAAATTACAAAGATAAAAATAACATATCTTTTGATTGCAAAACATTTCTTCTCTCCGATTTTTAAATCTTCTTGTCAAGTTCTTTCAAAAGATACGCTTATTTGTAAATAGTCACTAAAAACGGAACTCCCTCTAACGACTAACGACCACTCTTACGAACTGTATACAAAAAATTCCTTTGGACTATTTAGAAATTCCATGTGGAGGCAAACGGAGAGACTGATGACGCATGTACTAGAATATATCATAGTTTTGTTTTCGACCTTACGAATAATTTTAGACGTACAAAGATGCCGAAGATAACTGAGAAGAAAATATATAAATTGAATACATTGAAAATTGAAGGTTTCAAAGATGATATGGATTGTCATCAAAACTTGTTTGAAATACAAAAAGTTAGTTTTGTTCTTAGTTGATTTTTAAATCAATCAAAATTAAAATTGAAATTCGCTGATATATATTTTTTGATCATTATATTTAGGCATAAATAAGCGTTAAACAAGAGGAGACACATGGGGACGACACGTGGTTTGGAAAGGGGAAAACTCCATTTTCCCGTTTTATCGAACCCTGAAACAACCTCTGGATTGATGTGAAATATGAAATATATTCTCCTTGTTTTGTAGGGGTAGCATTTTATAGCCAATTACGAACAAACCTGTGGCTCTATTTCAAACAACGTGTCTTTCTATTGAGAATAAGATTCTTTGTTTGAGTTGCATCCATATTCATATGTGTCTTCTCATGCACGACCGTTAAACAAAGAAATGACATGATACTATTATGAATGACACGTGGTCTGAAATGAGAAAACATTACGTCCAAGCCGAAAAGGTTTATTGGAATTTGGAAGTTTTGATTCTGAGAATACTCGAAGGTGAGTAAGAAAAAGAAAGCTCAATCATTTAATGATTTTTGTTTCTATTTTAAGAAGGACTTTCATAGTTGTTTACGAGATGTTCAGGTTCGAAACCATTAACACGAGGTTCAGAGATGACAACTGCTGAATTGAATTGTCTAGACCTTTGAACAATTTAGAAAAGTTTAATAACTTGGACATGTCGCTATGGATGCAAAGCTGATGGATGCTGAACGCTACGTGGCTTTGGCAACATTATCCACATCTTTGGTCATCTTTCAGCTAATAAGAATCGAGTTCTAAAGAGAGTTGAAGACATTTGCTTCAAACATTCGAAGACTATGGATCTCCTATTGCTGAAGATTATTCTCATTGCAGTTTGTACCATTCAGGGTGCTCAGTCAAGTAAGTAAATGTTTTCGCCGGTTTTCCTTTATCCCTAAATTTAAAGTATTTTGATTATTATCCCCAATTCAAAAGGACGTTTGCGGGCAAAAGCGTTTCCCTTGTTTTTTTCTTCAAACTGCGCATGGTGAAATAACTGAAGACCATCATAGAAGTTCCATGAGCAAATAAAAATGGGGGTCACCGTTCTCGTTTAGGAGTGGGTTGATATTAAAATGGGGCCTTTTTTTGTCGAAAATCGTTTGCGAAAATACATACAAGTCGAGCAGCGAAGTCATTTTTTGTAGAAAAACTAAATGGATTGCTAAACATTTTTTTGAAACAACCGTCTACTAACCTATAGATAAATATTATGAGCAATAATTTATTTATGCGTACCAAAAAACTTGTAGATTTTGGCTTGAATTTGCAGCCACCATGCACCACTCGGTGACTTTTTGAAACAACCGTCTACTAACCTATAGATAAATATTATGTGTAATAATTTATTTATATGTACCAAAAAACTTGTAGTTTTTGGCTGGAATTTCCAGCCACCATGCTCCATTCGGTGACGTTTTAAAACAACCTTCTACTTACTTATAGATAAATATTATGTGTAATAATTTATTTATGTGTACAAAAAAACTCGTAGTTTTTGGCTTGAATTTGCAGCCACCATGCACCACTCGGTGACGTTTTAAAACAACCTTCTACTTACTTATAGATAAATATTATGTGTAATAATTTATTTATGTGTACAAAAAAACTCGTAGTTTTTGACTTGAATTTCCAGCCACCATGCTCCATTCGGTGACGCTTTGACTGTAATGTAGATTGAAGTTTTCATCCAAATACGTATTTTTTATTATGATTTTCCCATATTACTTTCCTTCAAAGTTGGAACATGGAGAGATCATGAAATTCGTTATAAAATACTAAAATAAAAAATGGGGGTAACCGTTGTTGTTTTCGAGATATAGCAACAACGGAGTTTGATCTTGAAAAACAAAGGTCACGCGCGCGCTGTCACGCCATATGCGCAGAACAGATGCGCACAAACGATGACCTAAACTTCGTTATTAAAACAATTTTTTTTTCTTTTCTTGTGGCGAAGCTGCAAAATGAATAAATTAAAAATACACGTGTTGCAAATAGAAAAGGGTACGTATAACTGTTGGTTGTTCTGAAATAGGAGCCAGCTGGTACAAAGCCATGAAATGGTGTTATCATGTGGATGGGGCTGAAGTTCATGTCGGGGACTTCAACGGAGATGGACGGGCAGATATGTTATGTCATGATTCCGCAGGACAAAAATGGGTTGCTCTTGCCAATAGCGCTGGCGAGTTCACTGGAAACTCCTGGTACAAGGCCATGAAATGGTGTATTAATGGGGCTAAAGTACATGTCGGGGACTTCAATGGTGATGGACGAACCGATATGTTATGCCATGATTCAACAGGACAAGTATGGGTTGCTCTGGCCAATAGTGCTGGCGAGTTCACTGGAACCTCCTGGCACAAGGCCATGAAGTGGTGTTATCATGCAGGATCCAAACTGGAAGTCGGAGATTTCAATGGTGATGGTCGAGATGACATGCTATGCCATGCCGGCAGCTACATGTGGATATCGCTCGGAAACACAGATGGCAGCTTTACTGAAAATTCTTGGGAAAAGACCATAACATGGTGCAGTGAAGGAAATGGAGCCGCAGTGTACGTTGGGGACTTCAATAACGACAACAGAGAAGATCTGTTGTGTCATGACAACGCGGGCAAGAATTCGGTGATGTTGGCTCAATCAGGAGGCTCGTTCACTGGAAGCAAGGACTGGTCCTCGAGCACCCCTTGGTGCGCTGGAGAAGACTTTCATGTTGGAGATATGAACGGAGACAACCGTGCTGACATGGTGTGCAACTTCAAGACAAGTGGAAAAACTACCATTTCACTCGCTAATGCAAATGGTAAGATTATATTAGAATTATTTCATATTTTGTAGCAAACGTCTTCGTTGTATAATACCTGACTGTATATATAACTTTGTATGTATGACTTTATTTAAACACGGAAAATCATCAGTCAATATTTACAAAACTAAAAATGAAATAGCTACTATTTTACATGATTGCCGTGTGGGAATCTCATAAATTAAGAGAGGCCTGGTTCAATTTAGATTTAAAACTTGCTAAGGAACCAGAGTTTCTAATATTTTCGGGTAAACCGTTCCATATTTTGGCACCACTGTAACTAAAAGACCTTTTCAGGTAATTAGTACGTGGTTTAGGTAAATTTAATTTGCCATCATTGTTTCGTAAGTCATACTTGGTGCTACGGGGATGGAATATACCTGATATAATGTTGTAATTTTTATTCTGTAGTACACGATCTATTTGAGGGGTCAACAGACGGTCGTGCGCGTCAGTGTTCCGGTAATAAGATTCTGTACTTGGCTGACTTTAATGGAGACCACGAGGATGACATGTTGTGTCATGACACTGCTACAGGAGAGAAATGGATCGATTATAGCAGTTTTGGAGCCGCGAGTGGTTAGTTCATAAAATCTTTATCTTTAACTTGATTTTTCACACACTTTTTTTTAGTTGTTTGCCCGGGGGGGGGGGGAACTCCCTTATAAAATGGGTAGGTATGCTCGATGGACGGATTGAAAAATGACCCTAAAGGGTACGCATAAATTAATTGAGGTATCGATTCCAGACCCTAAAAGGTACGACCACATTTAACAGTTTTTTTAATTTAAAATTGATAAATATACACTAATTCCATCAAATACACTTCGCTTTCCGAGAGAGAAAACGAAAAGCTCAAGTTTAACAAACTTTAGAAAATCAATGTCGATAAATTGTTTGGGTTAATAAAAACTATTTCTTTATAACACTTCTTCAATTTTTTTTTCGATGTTCGAATATTGACCCTAAAAGGTACGGCGTCATTTCGAGACCCTAAAAGGTAGCAGAGGGTTTTATTTTCGACCCTAAAAGGTCCGACGAGCATACCTACCAACTTTATAAGGAAGTTGTTTGTAACCTGTGTTGCTTTACTATTAACACTCTAAAAAAGGAATGCCGATGAAGTATTTGGTTTTTTAATAAAATGAATTTTGTCATTGTTTGTACTTTATCCAGGACCCACCTCACCACCACCACCACCACCACCTCCACCAACTGAGGGTAAGTTGCTAATTAGAATCCCCTTCAGTTGCAAGATGTCGGAATGCAGATTAATTGGGAAGAAAAAACAATAGGTCCCAATTCTCAGGAGATCAGTTGAAGTTCTTTTCTTTTGTCCTCCAAATTCAGTTGCTTTGAAGTCACGTGAAAGGGGTGTTTAAGTCATAAGTCAAGCCGAGTTTGCAAAGCATTATCGCTATTCAAACTCGACAAATATAGATTCAAGAACACTGCTGCTTAGATAAGTCAGATTCCTACAGGTGATAATTACATTCTCGATCATTCCTTTTGGGTATTCGTATATGATCGCTTGTTCCTGTAAGGAAACGAAACAAAAAGGAAAAGGAAAGAAGGAAAGATTGCCTTACTTTATCTAGCATTGGAGCAGAAACTAGGTCCCTAATGCCCATCTTATACTGCGGGTTAGAAACTGAGAGCGGGCAGACCTACGCCTTTATTAGTGTGAGTCCTTACAAGAAACGAACGAAAACTAAGGAAAAGAGCTTCGAACTCATGGGGAACTTCTGATCAAAACCAGATCTAGCTAGTGTCCGAACCTGTTCTTTCCAAAAAGAGGGTCAAAGGGGTAAGAGTAGAACGCCTTGTTTCGCGTATTTATTTGTTAACGAAGATGTTCATATTTTTTTCCAGCTGCTCTCGAGAAACTTGGATGCTTTAAAGACAAAAGAAGTGGCCGCGCTCTCGAGGAACATATCGCAAATTTCAGGGAAAATTATGACAAAAACAGGGCAATGGAAACTGCTATTGAACCATGCGCTGAAGAGGCAAAGAAACACGGGTAAGAAGCTCAACGGACAACTTGATTCTGTCGATCGAGTTTCTCTCCCTCACACGAGGGGCTTTAATTTCTTCCTGAACATGATAGTTTAGTTTATTAGACGTATTGTTCTTTTACAATCACGAAATGGTTTCCACGGGTCATTCGGTTTTTCTCCCTTCGTAAAAATCAACACGTGAGTTGAGTTAGTTTGATGTATCGTCTCAAAACCGTATAACAACCTTCAATATTTTTTGAGGAACCATACACGTTTTAAACTTCAACAGGGCAAAAACTCCGAATTTTGCACGGGACTCTATATTTTTCTTTGAATTTCCTAAAACGACAGGTAAAAATCAATCTTTTGAGAAAGTTTGAAAAAAAAAAAAAAAAAAAAACTCGTAATTATTAGAACTTGTAAAAAAATTGCTTCCAGAGCTTTCTTAATTTTTGAGTTATGATCTTTTGTGTGCGAAGCTTGATTTCCACCATTTTTCTTTCGAAAACTTGTCAAGATGGTCATATTCAAAATTCATTATCTCGAAAACGAGCTCGGGACACCCCATATTTCTTTTCATTTTTGGAATCAGCGTTAAATTCTGTGTAAAATATCTTTCTAAAAACATTTTGTAATAATCCCTTGCTAAAGTAGTCAGTCACCTTCAAGAAAAAACTCTTAGTGATTTGAACTACTTTCATAGCAACCGTAAATGCTGAATAGGTACGACCCCCCTTAATAGTATGTTTTGAATAATTCTCAGTTACCACTACTTCGGTGTCCAATATCATGGAGAGTGCTGGAGTGCTCCCGACAGCGAAGCGTCCAAAAGATACAACAAGTATGGATCTTCAAAGAGCTGTGCTAATGGTGTAGGGGGTCACTTTGCAAACATGGTCTACAAAATCAATACTTAAGGATGAAGATTGATAAAGGTACTTTTTAAGATTAAGGACATCATCTCATCATCATCAGTGAAGGGGGAGCGAATTGCAATCATTCGATTTCAAGGTTCATCAATACAATACAATACAATAACTTTTATTAGGTTCCCTATGATGGGTTCTTCATACCTAATTTACGAATGAACATATATATTTAAATATAAATCTAAATCCAGTTCATTTAGATCTGGAGTTAGGCCGCTGTGAATGGGATAATTGATATAGTAAAACTTTGTTGCTTATTATCCCTTATCCCTAAACCTTTTTTTTTTAAGTGTCTAAATCCTGACTATATATTTTGTGATTTACACGTTCCTTAAAGATAAGAGTGGCACATGACACTAGAGAAAAAACGTTTGCGCATGCGTGCCATTCAGCACGCTTTCCAAGAATTTATAGAGTTTTAGTGAGAAAATAAATGCTTGTTTTTTCCCGGCTAGTATACAAAACATTTCGTGGGTATACTTTTGTGAGACGAAGATAATGTGTAAATAAAGACAATATGAAAGAATTAGCCTTAAGTTTCAAGAAATGATTTTAAGTTTTGGCATTTTGTAAATTCTTCAGGCAAGTGTGAAAGTCAAATTTGAATATTTTTACAATAGCACGAAGACGCTTTCGACTAATTTGCATACGGACTTAGAGCATGCGCAGACGCTTTTCACGCGTGTCGTGGCACATTGTTTCTCTCTCAAAAAGAACCCTTGCACGTGTGACGTCAAAGCAGCTCAATTTTGAGGACAAAACAAAAGAATTCCAATCTCCTGAGAATTGGAAACCTATTTGTTTTGTCCTTCAAATTGAGCTGCATTCCGACATACTGCAAGGGGTCTGTTCTAAGCATTTGGCTTGATATGCTAACGATTTTTAATTCCAAATATCTCTTGGATCTTTGCTGATTGACGTTGTTGCGCCTTAATATTTAGTCAACTAAACTGACTTGTTTATTTCTCTACACAGAAATGGCTGATCACGAAGAAAACCAAACAAGATTCAGTCAAATCTAATTGTAGCAGTAAATTTAAAAAAATTAATCCAGCATGGTAAAATCGAAAGAAACACGAAATTAAACATTAAATAAATTTGAAAACACATAAAGTATCCTATTGCATATCATGGTATCAAACAGCTGAATGAACCTCAATATCAGCCTACAATGACAGGCAAACACCCTGCTGAATGAACCTCAATATCAGCCTACAATGACAGGCAAACACCCTGCTGAATGAACCTCAATATCAGCCTACAATGACAGGCAAACACCCGGCTGAATGAACCTCAATATCAGCCTACAATGACAGGCAAACACCCTGCTGAATGAACCTTAATATCAGCCTACAATGACAGGCAAACACCCTGCTGAATGAACCTCAATATCAGCCTACAATGACAGGCAAACACCCGGCTGAATGAACCTCAATATCAGCCTACAATGACAGGCAAACACCCGGCTGAATGAACCTCGATATCAGCCTACAATGACAGGCAAACACCCGGCTGAATGAACCTATGAATCAATCATTCAATCAAACAAAAACAAAAAAACAACAACAAGAAAAAACGGCAACAAAAAAACACCACAATGACATTTGATCGTTGAATTGGGAAGAAAACAGGTGTCATGGACACTAGAGAAAAACGTTGCGCATGCGTGCCGTTCAGCACGCTTTCCAAGAAATTATAGAGTTTTAGTGAGAAAATAAATGCTTGTTTTCTCCGAGTATGCAAAAAATTTCGTGGGTATACTTTTGTGAGACCAAGATAATGTGTTAATAAAGACAATATGAAAGAGTTAGCCTTAAGTTTCAAGAACTGATCTTAAGTTTTGGCATTTTGTAAAGACTATTCTTCAGGCAAGTGTGAAAGTCAAATTTGAATATTTTTACATTAGCACGAAGACGCTTTCGACTAATTTGCATACGGACTTAGAGCATGCGCAGACGTTTTTCACGCGTGTCGGTGTCATGCACACTATGGAGAAGTACAATTATATCTCACTTCGGTATATTTTAAGAAAGTTTTACACGGATCTTTTCCAAAAAAATCGTTATTTGAATCAAACGAGCAGGTCTGTTTTCCCTGGCAGCGGTCGGTAACCTTTGTAAGAGAATTTTTTACATTTCCACATGGAACTATCATTTTCCCATGCTTACAGATGGTGGTCGTGGAACGTCCAAACAAAGCCCAATAAATATTGAGAACTTTTCCTGAAGGGCAGGTGAGGATGACTTGACCTTGACCTTCACAAACTATTTTTGGGTCTATATATAAAAAATGTTAATATTTTACTTTAAAACAAATTAACTAAAACTCTTGCGTGCTCGCCTCGTGTCGTGTCGTGTCGTGTCGTGTCGTGTCGTGTCGTGTCGTGTCGTGTCGTGTCGTGTCGTGTCGTGTCGTGTCGTGTCGTGTCGTGTCGTGTCGTGTCGTGTCGTGTCGTGTCGTGTCGTGTCGTGTCGTGTCGTGTCGTGTCGTGTCGTGTCGTGTCGTGTCGTGTCGTGTCGTGTCGTGTCGTGTCGTGTCGTGTCGTGTCGTGTCGTGTCGTGTCGTGTCGTGTCGTGTCGTGTCGTGTCGTGTCGTGTCGTGTCGTGTCGTGTCGTGTCGTGTCGTGTCGTGTCGTGTCGTGTCGTGTCGTGTCGTGTCGTGTCGTGTCGTGTCGTGTCGTGTCGTGTCGTGTCGTGTCGTGTCGTGTCGTGTCGTGTCGTCACGTCTCTTCTGCTCTCTTCTCCTCAAACAATATCAGGCTTAAGGTAGTTCCGGACATTTAGATATAATCAATGAATTTTCTTAGAAATATTGCATTAATAGATCATGATTAGGCAAGAAAAATCAGAGAAAAAAAGTTGGGGTCACCGTATATGTTATAGAGCTTTCCGATGTAGCAAAAGTAGGTACTTGCAATAATTCGCGGTGATTTCCCCCACAAAATACCTACTCAAAGTACTCTAGAGAATGTGAACGCATTTTGCGGGCAAAAGCATGAGATTATTTTACACGAAAGCTCTAAGGCTTATAAAACATTTCCTGTTATAAAAATCTTACAACCGTTTACAAATATGGGTATTTTTTTTATTTTGAATCGCAAGAATAGTAAGTGCAGCCTCAAAGAAAAAGAAAAAAAAAGGGGGTCACCGTACTAACAGACGAGCTATGAGCGATTAAATCCAAATTTTGGTCAAAAAACACAATTCCTTTCTGCGTGGGACCGGGTTCTAGTACTTTAAACCTCCGCTTGAAACTTATCAACTTGTCTTTGTAATCTACAGAGACTATAAGAGCTATTTGGAATTGATTTTGGAACTAAAAATGTCAAATTAATTTTTCAATAATTCATTTTTCACAAAATTGTAAATTAGTTCTTTTGAAACCAAACAGCGACCAAGTTAGATAATGAAAACCTTTTCATGTTTCGAAAAATGTCCCATTTTACCACAAAAGTTGCATGAAACAACGAAATACTTTGTTGTGTTATAGAAAAGGATTCAAATTAAAATATTATTTGGATAAATTTTCAAAACAACGCAAATAAAGGGTAAAAAATGAGAATGCGCGAAGTGGATGCGCAGTAACAAGGGTGGAAACGAACGGGAGACGAAAGTGGGGTTGTACGTCAGCTACGAATAACAAGAACTAGATTTCATTTCACAAAGTGTTTTAACTCATGACATTTCTTTTGACGTAAACCCCTCCTTATGGATTATCAAGGGACACACTTACCAACGATACATTTTGAGTTACTCATTTTGTAGCCAACATTGCACTGACAGTGAAAGGATCCAATTGTTTTCTGACATGTACTCGACTCAGGACACTGTGCATTCTCGCATTCGTCAATGTCTAGAAAGGTAATAAAAATAAATATAATAAACATATATAATAAAAGGAAACATCATCAAAGAAAGAAAAAGAAAAGAAAACAATGGAAACTCCTGTGTAGACCCCTTACATTCAAATTAAAATATTATTTGGATAAATTTTCAAAACAACGCAAATAAAGGTTAAAAAACGAGAATGCGCGAAGTGGATGCGCAGTAACAAGGGTGGAAACGAACGGGAGACGAAAGTGGGGTTGTACGTCAGCTACGAATAACAAGAGCTAGATTTCATTTCACAAAGTGTTTTACCTTTCTTTGGACGTAATCCCCTCCTTATGGATTATCAAGGGACACACTTACCAACGATACATTTGGAGTTACTCATTTTGTAGCCAACATTGCACTGACAGTGAAAGGATCCAATTGTTTTCTGACATGTACTCGACTCAGGACACTGTGCATTCTCGCATTCGTCAATGTCTAGAAAGGTAATAAAAATAAATATAATAAACATACATAATAAAAGGAAACATCAAAGAAAGATAAAGAAAAGAAAAGAATGGGAACCTGTGTAAACCCCTTACACGTGACGTCAAAGCAGCTTAAATTGCTATAGCCCCAAGGCCCCTGGCTGCTACATGATAGACATAGAACTGAAAGATTCACACATTTTTTTGTTAGTCTTTCATCCAAAATTGGTCGTTGGTGGCTCTCGTTCCCAGTCTCTTAACTCATACAAAGAGCCTTATACTTAAGGGAATAACACGTGGTCTGAAATGGGAAAACATTACGCCTAGGAGATTGTGTATTTATAGAGCAAAACTGAATTTAAAAAGAAGAATAAATACCCTTCTTACCTGGCTTCCTGTAAGCGCTGTTTGTCGAGTAGATATTATTGTGTTTCGGTACAAAAAGCCCCGGCTTCGAATCTTTAGTCTGTGAATTAAAGCCACATCTTTTTGCTGTTTTGTCAAAATTCAGACTCGAGCATCTTGTATCTCTATGGCAGGCTTCTACACAGTCGGGGTAGCCTTGGACGGTGAAGGATGTGAATTCAGAACCGGTGAGAGCGTAGTTAGACACTGACTTAATCGGGATTGGACATTGCTGCTGCATGCTCAACTTTATTTCCATGGCAACAAGAGTGACAAGGAGGCAAATGACTGCTATCTATAAAAAACACAAACATGCATTTTTTTAGAAACGTATGTGTGGGGTGACGTGGGGGGGGGGTGGGGGGGGGGGGGGGGGGGGGGGGGGGGGGGGGGGGGGGGGGAAGAAGAAGTGAAATCACGGAGATGTAATGGCGGACCAATGCTATTGTGTTTATGCAAAGTGCCCCTCAAAATTTGATGCAAATTAACAAAATCAAAATGCTTTATGGGCCGTAAGGAAGCAGTGAACATGTACAGGGTACATGCGACGTCATCGAGCCGCCATATTGGAATATCGAGCCCGAAACGAATTAGCCAATCAGCCAACATTTTGCTCCTAGCTCAATATTTTCTAGATTTAGGTTTTTTGTTTGGTTTGAAAAACAACAGCTTTTACTCGAAATTAAGGAAAATAAAACTCATCCGTGCAAAGTTTCACCAAATATTTTTTAGAAAACGGCATATTTCATCGTTGTTTTTGGTAAAAAATTCGTCTGGACACGGAGATCGATAATTAAAAATACTTGACATTTTTGCAGTGACAAACAATGCATTGCACGACATCTAGACTCCAAATCACCTGTCATTGTATTGTCATGTTTCAGATATATCTAGCCAAAAGGTTCGCATTAGAATTGTTGTGTATAAAGAATTCAATCCGGGCCCATAAATTCTTTTCAATTTTTATCCACCATTTTGAGTAGTACTTCGGTAGATGCCGCTGACTCGTCGCTCAATACCAAAATCTTTTTTGGAAAGTTTTATTTAAAAAACAAAAATATTATGTTCTAGCATTGATGCTAGTTCAGTTCCTTTACCTACTTGAGAACATGGAGGCCATAGTGACCGAACATAAACGTGTTTCTTGTCAAGTCTTTTCTCCCCGGGAGTGGGCTAGATCATAAAGAAGACTCTTAGGAGGTGGTTAGCTAACAGTGGGGTAACTCAAGGTTGAATGAGTTGCATAATTTATAAGGAAATATATTTCACAATTTTTGATATTTTTCTTGAAGATAACCGACATAGTTGCAAGACTATATATTTTCTCGATTTTCGTACTAGTCCTCCTTTAAGAGTCGAATAGAGCCCCGAGAGTTCGTTTTTGTGATTGTAGGCAGTGAAAAACCCAAAACCAGTGGACAGTTAACACAGAAACTCATAACGGGGTTGCAACGTGTAACACCATTACCATGCTCCGGAATATTCAGATATGCAAAAAAAAAAAAAAAAGAAAAAAAAAATGGAATATTTGGAATATCTGTCTTTAGCTTTAGTTTTGAGAGTTTTTAAAGGAAGAGAACGTGATATACTGAGAAAAAATTCACCAACAAAACATCTGAATATTATATTGCGGAACAGCGCACTAAAAAAATGTAAGGCTGTTACACGTTTCAACCCACTTTTGAGTTTCTGTTAAGATTAAAACCTTTTTTTAAACTACGGTAGATAAGAAAATATATGTAACTTACATTTGTCCAGGAATGCTCCATCACTGGTTCATGAGTTGGTATTAATGAATATTGTGTTGTTTCGCAACTAGATTCTGTCGTTGATTTCGCTGTATGGCATACAAACATGCACAGATTAGTTATCTTTGGGGGGAGGGGTGTGGAAGTTTGAGAACCTAACCATTTTTCTAACAACATTTGAACATCTAATCCTGTCTTTAGTGAAAAAATTCACGCTGGTTGTAAAAACTTTTTTTAAAGGAAATGTTACGAAAGAAAAGTCGGAACCTTTCTTTACATTTGAAACTCCAAAAACTTCAAAATGTAACCGATACTTTTACCCACCCACTCCTCCCCTAGTAAAAAACATACTCTGCCACCCAATTTTTACCTTGACTTCCAAACGAAGCATTTCCCTATATTTAGAACTGATTGAATCACTTTCAACTTTCTTAATTGAAAATTATCTTTTGTTCAGAGGTTTCAAAACTTTTACAATAGTTTGGAAACAACTCACGCTGTTCCGGCGTTTTTTCCTTGGAGACGCCCACCTCCTACTGCTTCGTAACTATGGTGTGCTTCATAATTAGGTGGTTATTTTAGGTGTTGAAGTAAATCAAGAGAACCAAGAATGTTACTGATTCTAAAACTAAATATTTCACTATTTTTTAAATTTTGAGTTGAATTTTAAAAAGCTGAGTACTATGACTCTGCTTATAGTTTATAGTTTCGATGTTATGATTACAATCTGTACGAAATACTGACTATCAAGACACATGCAGAAATACAACGAGTTGATTATATTTTCATGTGCTATCAACTAGAGAGTATTCCGTTGTAAGATTCAAGATTCAAGTCCAAGTTGGAGTTTTCAAATCCATATACATTTACTACATTTGTCTACTCCAGCCTCGCTTTAAATCTATTGTTAATTCTGTGGTCAGTCAAGCGAATTCTGGCAAGGTATATTTCATTTATATTAATTTGTTTATTGAAGTTAAATTTTGAGGTTTTTGTAACGGTTTAACGGTTAAAGATGCAAAGAATTTGCGAAAGAGAACGATGTAAACATTCTTCTAGTCGGTTGAATATATTTTCTTAATAGACCTTTCTAACCGATACGGCGGCCATCTTGAATTCTATTGTTGAACACAGCAATTTTAACATACATCTCCTTTATTTTGAACCAGGGTAAAATGTATTAAGAAATTTCTGAATACAGTTACCCTGGTCCGATGTATTAGGAAATTTCTGAATACAGTTACCCTGGTCCGATGTATTAGGAAATTTCTGAATACAGTTACCCTGGTCCGATGTATTAATAAATTTCTGAATACATTTTACCCTGGTCCGATGTATTAAGAAATTTCTGAATACAGTTACCCTGGTCCGATGTATTAGGAAATTTCTGAATACATTTTACCCTGGTCCGATGTATTAGGAAATTTCTGAATACATTTTACCCTGGTCCGATGTATTAAGAAATTTCTGAATACAGTTACCCTGGTCCGATGTATTAAGAAATCTCTGAATACAGTTACCCTGGTCCGATGTATTAAGAAATTTCTGAATACAGTTCCCCTGGTCCGATGTATTAAGAAATTTCTGAATACAGTTCCCCTGGTCCGATGTATTAAGAAATTTCTGAATACAGTTACCCTGGTCCGATGTATTAAGAAATTTCTGAATACAGTTACCCTGGTCCGATGTATTAAGAAATTTCTGAATACATTTACCCTGGTCCGATGTATTAAGAAATTTCTGAATACAGTTACCCTGGTCCGATGTATTAAGAAATTTCTGAATACAGTTACCCTGGTCCGATGTATTAAGAAATTTCTGAATACAGTTACCCTGGTCCGATGTATTAAGAAATTTCTGAATACAGTTACCCTGGTCCGATGTATTAAGAAATTTCTGAATACAGTTCCCCTGGTCCGATGTTTTAAGAAATTTCTGAATACAGTTCCCCTGGTCCGATGTATTAAGAAATTTCTGAATACAGTTACCCTGGTCCGATGTATTAAGAAGTTTCTGAAAACAGTTCTCCTGGTCCGATGTATTAAGAAATTTCTGAATACAGTTACCCTGGTCCGATGTATTAAGAAATTTCTGAATACAGTTACCCTGGTCTGATGTATTAAGAAATTTCTGAATACAGTTACAATACAATTTACATAATAAAGAACGAAAGAAGAAAGACCTTGAATTTTAAATAAGATTAGGAGAGTTAGAAATATTTGATTAAGTTATTGTACCAAGGGATTTAAATTTTTTTCGAGGATGTATTAAGAAATTTCTGAATACATTTTACCCTGGTTCATTTTAACTGTGGCAAGCTAGATAAGTTTCTTACTTAATTTACATAATTTTAGCATTGATATATTTATGATTTTTGCTCTTTTTCGAAGAAATTTAATAATGTTAATGGAAAATTTTCTTCTTCTTTAAGTAGAAAAAAATAATAATAATAAATAAATAAAATACGAGAGGGAATATATTTTCCAGGAATTCTCATTTAGCAAGAAATCATGATGCTTTATGTGAAATAAACGTTAGATATGTCCAAAACATGCCTGGTTTTGTTGAATTCTTTGAATTCTGAACAAAACAGATGGTATCTCTGATATTTTACCATCCCACAAGTAAAAATATCGCCAAAAACTTTTATTTTGTCCAGAAACGCCTACTTAAGAATATTTAACTTTAAAACATTTCATGTTATATATTCTTTCTGGTCATTAAGGCATCGCCTCAAGCGCTAAACAAGAGAAACAGACACATGAGAACGACACGTGGTTTGGAAAGGGGAAAACTCCATTTTTCCGTTTTATCGAACCCTGAAACAACCTCTGGACTGATCTAAAATATGAGATATATACTCCTTGTTTTGTAGTGGTAGCACTTTATAGCCAGTGGCTTAACAAACCTATGGCCCTTGTTCCGTGATCGAATAGATCTTTCTATTAAGAATAAGATTCTTTGTTTGAGTTGTATCCATATTCATGTGTCTTCTCATGCACGACCGTTAAACAAAGAAATGATACTCTTGTGAATGACACGTGGTCTGAAATAGGTAAACATTACGTCCAAGCCGAAAAGGTTTTTTTGAATTTGGTAGTGTTGATTTCGAAAATATTTGAAGAAAAAAAAAATCCCTGTAATTATTTTTGTTTCTATTATAAGAAGGACTATAATTGTTTACGAGATGTTCAGGTTTGAAACCCCAACATGAGGTTCAGAGATGACGACTGCTGAATTGACTAGTCTTGACCTTTGAACAATTTAGGATAGTTTGATAACTTGGATGTTGCTATGGATGCACCCGCTGCTGATGCATGCTTAACGCTACGTGGCGCGCATTGGCTACATTATCCACATCTCTGCCTGTCATCTCTGAGCTAATAACATTCGAGTTCTACAGAGAGCTGAACACATTTGCTCCAAAGATTAGAACACTATGGATCGACTGTTGTTGAAGATTCTTCTCATTGCGGTTTGTACCATTCAGGGTGCTCAGTCAAGTAAGTAAAGTTTTCGTCGGCTATCCCTTATCCCTAAAACTATTGTGCCTGTTTTCCCTTATCCCTATAACTATTTTGTCTGTCAGAGTGCAAATAATATAACCGTGAAATAAGAGTTAACAAATAGTACTAAATAGTCTAGACCTATGAATTCAGTGAACGCTAACAAGAGTTCAGTGAGCCGTAAAACAATTGCATCTAAAAAGGCATATCTTATAATGAAGCTAAAATAAAGACACAAGACGCAAATGAAATCGTTGGCTCCCCAGCTTATTGTTCCCAAACAGCGAAAAATCAAGGCTCTGGGTACGAGAATGTATGCCATCTGTAGTGCTTCGCGTACTTTATTTATGAACGAAGATATTCTTATTTTTTTCAGCTGCTGTCGAGAAACTTGGATGCTTTAAAGACCAAAAAAGTGACCGCGCTCTCGGGGAATTCATTGCAGATTTCAGGACAAGATTCAGGGCTGCTATTGAACTATGCGCTGAAAAGGCAAAGAAAAAAGGGTAAGATGAAACCAATGAACAACTTGATTCTGTCGATCGAGTTTCTCTCCCTCACACGAGGGGCTTTCTTTGTGAGCATGATTTAAAAACAAGCCAGGGACAGGTCTTGAAATTCAAATTCAAATCCTTGCCCGGGTTTTGAATTCAGCCCCGCACTCGCCTGCTGATAATCAAAGCCGCCCCCGGCTTTCAGAATGAAGGTCTGGATCTCAAAACCTACATAAAACAATAGAATTGGGGTGTGGCTGGTTTTTGATTCAACATAAACGATACTTTTAACAATACATGATTTTCTCCAGCGATGTGCGACGCGTGACTTTAAGAAAATATATATACGCTTGGATAGGATAAGCTGTAGAAATTTCCCCACATTCAAGATATAGGTATGATCTGTTGATGTAGAAAAAAAAAAAAAATAGAAAAAACTTGGCGCCCTTTAATTTCAAAGGGTTGGACGAAATTGTGATTTTGAGAAAAACTCTCATTTCGATGTTATGTAACGGCCTTCAGTAAATAGATATTTATTCGATGAGTGATTAATATTTGACGCTGATTTTTGTGAGTTATGCAAGCAGTACCTAAAAATAGATACACCTACTTGCAAGAACGTTGTCATACAACATTTGAGCATTTGTAGTTTAGTGGATTAGGAATAAATTCAAAGTACAAAAGAAGATCATTGAAGCAGAACTCTTTCTTTTGTACTTTTAATTTATTCCTAATCTTGAAACTACAAATGTTCAAATGTTGTATGACAACGTTTTTGCAATTAGGTGTATATCGAAAATTCAAGGCAATTTATCAAATGGTGATCTTTCTAAATATTTTGTATGCGTCAAATTTTCGGTTCCATTTTAGACGGTCATCATAACTTTTTTCCTGCCCACAATGTGCCATTCAAATTTTTACACAAGCTGTCTCTGTAATAGGTGATAAGATTCTGAAACTTTCAGAAAAAAACAAATACACGAAGATAAGGAAAAAAAAGCCAAGCACTAAAAGTATAATCGTTTGAATTTCCGCCGCCATTGGTCATCCACTTAGAAAATATGAAATATAGTACAGTGATAGAAAAATTCAGTTAAATTAACGCTATAGTTTTGTTAAGCGTTATGGTTGAGCAAAATTTGCACTGAATTAGTTGGAAGTCCGAACTAGAGTTTCTTGTTTACAAGAAAGCATAATGTCAGCAGCCAATCAGAAGCCAAGATTCTGTGAACATGATTGACGGCTGAGTTTTTCATGAATAATAATCTCCGCCCATTGATGTCCAATGTCGCCATGGTCACAAATTCCAAACCCTTTTTTATTCCTCTGGCCTAACAAACGTACCTCTTTCGGGCGGAGCGTCCCCGCGTATAGCCCACTGCCGAGTAGAGGGTTACTCCTCAATAACCGCTACAAATAACCCCCTCCTTCCACCTAAACACAAGCAAGCTCGTAAATTCCAGAAACCCCAGGATAAAACTCTAAATAGGGTATCTAACGATACCTTGGTTTATTGTTTTGGATAATTCGCAGTTACCACTACTTCGGTGTCCAATATTATGGGGAGTGCTGGAGTGCTCCAGACAGCAAAGCGTCCGAAAGTTACAAGATTCATGGACCGTCAGACAACTGCGTAAATGGTGTAGGGGGTCACTTTGCAAACATGGTCTACAAAATCAATACTTAAGGATGAAGATTGATAAAGGTACTTTTTAAGATTAAGGACATCATCTCATCATCATTAGTAAAGGGGCAGCGAATTGCAATCATTTGATTTCAAGGTTCATCATTACAATAACTTTTATTAGGTTCCCTATGATGGGTTCTTCATACCTAATTTACAAATGATCTAATTTAAATCTAAATATAAATCCAGTTCATTTAGATCTGGAGTTTAGGCCACTGTGAATGGGATAATTGATATAGTAAAACTTTGTTGCTTATTATCCCTTATCCCTAAAGCTTTTCTTTTAGTGTCTAAATCCTGACTATATGTGAAGGATATTGTATTTATGCAAAGTGCCTCCCTAAGTTGAGAATGAGAAACCAGTGATTAACGAATCTCCTGGGTAGCATGCGCTGCTGAGTCGAACCGCTCTCTCTCAAGCCTGGGGTTGCTTGTGTGATGCTCAATTGAGCCACATATGTTCAGTCTCTCCCTTTCCATTAGGGTTTTTCTCCAGGTTCTCTGGTTTTCCTCCCTCCATAAAAATCAACATGTGAGTCAGTAGAGTTTGTTTGATGTGTTGGTCTCTCCCTTGCCATGAAGGTTTTTCTCCAGGTTTTCTGATTTTCCTACCTCGATAAATAACAACATGTGAGTCGGTAGAGTTTGTTCGATGTGTTGGTCTCTCCCTTGCCATTTGGGTTGTTCTCCTGGTTCTCTGGTTTTCCTCCCTCCATAAAAATCAACATGTGGGTCGGTAGAGTTTGTTTGATGTGTTGGTCTCTCCCTTGCCACGAGGGTTTTTCTCCAGGTTCTCCAGTTTCCCTCCCTTCATAAAAATCAACAGCTGAATTGAGAGTTGTACACAGCACAGAATTTTGAATGTAATGGTAGTGTATGTGAGTGAAAGTGGGCCAAATTAGAAACCAGTATTCCATACAGGACTTGTTTCTCCGGAATAAAAAGGAATTTGGTTTGAACACCCGTAAAAGGGGTTTCTAATAGACCTTTTTACCAATACGGCATCCATCTTAAACATATTTCCATTTTCATTGTAACCTTGAGTGAACCTGACATGATAAATGTATTATCTGTAGGTAAAACCTAGAGATAATATATTTATCATGTCGAGTTCACAGGGATCAGGGATAGACCTCATCGGCTTGGGTTTAATGTTGTCCAATTTCAGACCACGTGTCATTCTCTTGAGAATATAAGATTCTTTGTTTGAGTTGTATTCATATTCATGTATCTTCTCATGCCGATGAAGTCTATTGGCTGAGGGCTCTCGACGAATCAGAAATGAGATACTGAGTAAAGTGTATAATAATACTAAACAACAAGCAAGAAATCCCCCAAAGTCTATTTCAGTGCGGACACACTAACCGGGACCACTAGACGGAGATTGAACTGATAACAGTATTAACCAATCAGATCATCACGTTCTCACGGCTATTTCGCATTAATTAGGTAAACACGGACAGCAGCTGAGTGCTATGTCTCTGATTATAGTTTATTTCAGAATACAAATCAAGGAATGATATAATTAGGTGTGATTACAATCTTTACGAAATACTGACTAACAAGACGCATGCGCAATTAAACAGAAATCTAACATGAAATAATGCCCTATGGTGTTTCTTGTTCTAAGTTCTAATAACATTTTAAGGATCTCATTACCAGCCTATAATGACATGCAAACACTGCCCGTCATGTGCTATCAACCAGATAGTATTCTATTTTATGGTATCATTACCAGCCTACAACCAGGGAGTATTCTATTCCATGGTATTATTTAAGCCGGTGTCAGTTAAGCAGGGTTCAACTACAACCTACATACCGAAGCTGAGTGCGTATTAAGATGACGTACAATTATACCTCACTTCGGTATATTTGTAGAAACCTGGACACGGATCTTCAAAAAAATGGTTATTTGAATCAAACGAGCAGGTCTGTTTTCCCTGGCAGCGCTTGGTAACCTTTGTAAGAGAATTTTTTACGTTTCCACATGGAACTTTCGTTTTCACACGCTTACAGATGCTTGTCGTGGAACGTCCATACAAAGCCCAATAAATATTGAGAGCTTTTCCTGAAGGGCAGATGAGGTTGACTTGACCTTTATTTTCACAAACGATTTTTGGGTCTATATATAAAAAATGTTAATATTCTAATTTAAGAAATAAATTAACTAAAACTCTTGCTCGTCTCGTCTCGTCTCGTCTCGTCTCGTCTCGTCTCGTCTCGTCTCGTCTCGTCTCGTCTCGTCTCGTCTCGTCTCGTCTCGTCTCGTCTCGTCTCGTCTCGTCTCGTCTCGTCTCGTCTCGTCTCGTCTCGTCTCGTCTCGTCTCCTTAAACAAACAGTCTTAAACGGGAGGCGAAAGTCGGGTTGTTTGTCAGCCACGCATAACAAGAGCTAGATTTAATTTCCCAAAGTGTTTTACCTCATGACATTTCTTTTGACCTAAACCCCTCTATCTAGAGTCCCCTCCTAAAGGGATTACCAAGGGACACACTTACCAATGATACATTTGGAGTCATTCTTTTTGTAGCCAACATTGCACTGACAGTGAAAGGATCCAATTGTGTTCTGACATGTACTCGACTCAGGACACTCTGAAGAGTTGGTCTGGCATTCGTCAATGTCTAGAAAGGGAAAAAATAAAAAACGAATATCATATCAATTGCGATGCTTGCATTTAATCTGTTAGTGTTTCAACCACATTAAAATTTTCAAAGAGGTTTGTGCGGCAAAAAGAAAGGCACTATATACGTGGTATGTACTCTGTTTGACCACGGGGAATAACCAATCAGAACAGTTCATAGACAGTTGTAGTAAAAAGACATGTTTCTGATCAACCTTTGTTGCAGCTGGAACCTTGGAAGCCACGAAGACAGACACACCGGTGCTGTTTGGTCTCATCTCTTATGTTGGTTCGACAAGTGCTGTTCTTGAGGCACGAGTTGTTCTGACAACCATTCTGTAAGGAATATTTGAAATTACTTGAACATTTTATCCATCTATCCATTCATTCTATTTCATTCCATCCATCTATGCATCCATGCATCCATGCATGCATCCATCGATCCATCGATCCATCGATCCATCTATCTTTCCATCCCTCCATCCATCCATCCATCCATCCATCCATCCATCCATCCATCCATCCATCCATCCATCCATCCATCCATCCATCCATCCATCCATCCATCCATCCATCCATCCATCCATCCATCCATCCATCCATCCATCCATCCATCCATCCATCCATCCATCCATCCATCCATCCATCCATCCATCCATCCATCCATCCATCCATCCATCCATCCATCCATCCATCCATCCATCCATCCATCCATCCATCCATCCATCCATCCATCCATCCATCCATCCATCCATCCATCCATCCATCCATCCATCCATCCATCCATCCAACAATCTAACCATCCAACCATCCAGCCATTTTATGTTTTTATCTTACTCAGATAGAATTCTATGAAATATTAAGTAAAATATTTACCTCTGTACCCATGTAAACATATCCAGGCATTTCAACAAAGTCCTGTGGATGCTGAATGTGATCGGAGTCATTGATCTCGCATGCTGTTGTATTTTTCTTGTAGTTGTACGACACACATGTATCCGTATTATAACACATGATATGGCAGAGAGATTTTGTTTCTGTCCACATTCTCTCGATAACATGACCTCTAAGGTAGTTTTTGTCTGTGTCCTTTGGTGCATAGAACATTGACTTACAGCTTTCAGCTGAAAATATGAAAATATAATGTTCAAAAAACCGGGTTAGTTTCGCAATTCATTCCTGCTATCAACCAACCAACCAACCAACCAACCAACCAACCAACCAACCAACCAACCAACCAACCAACCAACCAACCAACCAACCAACCAACCAACCAACCAACCAACCAACCAACCAACCAAAAAAACCAACCAACCAACCAACCAACCAACCAACCAACCAACCAACCAGCCAACCAACCAGCCAACCAACCAACCAACCAACCAACCAACCAACCAACCAATCAACCAACCAACCAACCAACCAACCAACCAGCCAGCCAGCCAACTAACCAACCAACCAGCCAACCAAACAACCAAACAACCAACCAACCAACCAACCAACCAACCAACCAGCCAACCAACTAGCCAACCAGCCAACCAACCAACCAACCAACCAACCAACCAACCAACCAACCAACCAACCAACCAACCAGCCAACCAACCAACCAACCAACCAACCAACCAACCAACCAACCAACCAACCAACCAACCAATTTGATTTTTGTGGAGAGAGAAAAACCTGGAGAAAATTCGTCGAATGACAGTAGAAAGCCAACAAGCAACTCTTAAGACAGACTGGAATTTAAAACTAGGGTCGGAATCAAGCCAACTGTATTTACCTTTAGTAATGAAGTGTATTATAGACCATAGGACCGCGATGGCCTCCAAACCAAACAGAATTTTCGATAGCATCTCATCAAATTTCTTGTAAGAGAAAAGAAAAAGAAGTTGAGTTTCGTTCCTTAAGTTGTTTCCCTTAAGCTTGCTAAGGATGATTCGCAACTTATTCACACATATTACAATAATCAATCATAATACAAGGGACGTTAAAATATAACAAAAAAAAAAATAGACATTTTTTTTTCGCAAAACAGGTGTAATTTATTTCAATGTTTTGAAGGTATAGGCCGATTATCTTGTTAGTATATACTAAAACAGTTATTCTCATTAATCTAGGGGGCTTTAGAATCAAAATAAAAAAACTATTTCTAATTAATTCCTAATTGTTATTTTTATGTGTCAACATTCTTGCAATTAGATGTATATAAATACTGAAAAAAGTAAATTATATATGTTAAGTGTGTTAGTTGATGTAGTGTAATCTTTTAACATCAAATAATTAAAAATAATTTATACTACTTACTCAAATGCGCTTGGGTATTTACGTCCTCTTATTTATCACGATATGACGTATAAAGTTGGTCAAAAAGTTAGTACACACGAGGCGTATGCTATGCCTCGTAACATTTTGACCAACTTTTGGCGTCATATCGTGGTAAATATGAGGACATACCACGTTAAACCATCAGAATTTTTTTTTTACCAGGACAAAGTCAAATAAAAGATCGAAAAATGAAGAAAAAGTTTGAAAGAAAATACTCAGTGTTTCAAGCGCGCGCTGGCCATGGCTCCGTGCGTGCTCTCTGGCAGTTGATGTAATGACCTTGGGTAATCGCATGGTCATGTACTAGATGTAAGCATCATTCTTGTCATTGTTAACATCATTTTCCCTGACGATGGATCAGAGACCCGAAAGCTTGGAATTTTAATTTCAATTTTAATTTAAAAATTATTTCTAAAGATAACTGTGTTGACGAAGCTTATTCAACCCTGAAATGAAACCAACCTACGACCATATTTTGAATTATAAAACTATGTATAGATGCAATTTGAAATCTTTCGAAAACAAACGAGTGCAAATCAATTCCAATTTGAACGAGAAGCTATATTTGTGTTTCTTAACCACTACTTAAAATTCAAAAAAATATTATTACATAGCTCCTGATAATGTCATTTGAAAAGCCAACGTCGCGAATGAGACTGTTTAGCGCCAACATTGAATAGCTTTTCATTAATTTAGTGAATTTTATTGAATGCACCGGCAGATGTTTTAGCTTATTCAAGAGAGATAATTGTATTGTTGACAGTGGGATGGCTTTCCTTATTATTTTCTTTTTCTTCACTATTCTGATCGAAAGAAAAAACGTTAGATAATTGTGTCGACACCTAATCCTTCACCTCTCTTGCGAATGGGGAATTTACCTAGCTACCAATCCCGAATATTCCCCTCGTTTGGGCCAGTTATGTCTCTTCAAGATCGAACTTTGAAACAACTTCTAGCCGCTGATCAAAGTCAAATTGTAACTCAAAAATCGACCCCAGAAAAACAAACTCTGGGATGACCAAAGCCAGGGAACGGCTAACTCACAGATGGAACCCTGAAACAACCTCTGGGCTAATAAGACAGGGCATGGCTAACTCACAGATTGAACCCTGAAACAACCTCTGGGCTGATCTAAGTCAGGGCATGGCTAACTCACAGATTGGACCCTGAAACAACCTCTGGTCTGATCTAAGACAGGGCATGGCTAACTCACAGATCGAACCCTGAAACAACCTCTGGGCTGATCTAAGTCAGGGCATGGCTAACTCACAGATTGAACCCTGAAACAACCTCTGGGCTGATCTAAGTCAGGGCACGGCTAACTCAAAGATTGAACCTTGAAACAGCCCCTTGGCTGATCTAAATGAGGCTAACTCACAGATTGAGTTCTGAAACAACCTCTGGAGTAGCTGCCATCAGGGCACTGCCAACTTACAGTTCTAATCGAAATCTAGCATATGACACCGACGCATAAAGAAGAAAAAAAGAAAAGACAATCAACAAGCCCTAAAATGATTTTTTCACTGAAATATTTTACTATTACACTTTAATATTATTATTTTCATACCTTTCAGTGTCTGTTTATGTAGTTGCTCAAACGTCTTTGCGCCTTCTTGTAACCAGCCACTGAACGAAACACAGTGTTTTAGACGAGATAGATAAATGAAAACTGAATTGTTTTCGTCGATAGGAAATTTTATTAATAGGCCAAACAGGTGGAAAATAAGCTAAAAAATGCCCCAAGGCAAATTGGTCTTCAAGATAATCTAACAGAAATTATTCCTTTTAGTTGAAATAGTTTATGAATGACGGTATTTTAGTAGGTTATTACAGCACTATGTACAAAATGGTTTATTGCTTTGAAGATATTATGGATTGAACATACAAATTTGAAAGTGTTCGATTTGGCAGTCAAGACTGATTATTTTTTATTTTTTATTTATTTTTTTATTTTTTTAAATTTTTTTTTCCAATATCCACAACAATTATACTACAATTATATAAACTTCAGATTGTTTACAACTTATCAAGTAATACACTAAGTGTGTATATATATACAGCTTTTTGCAAAAATTATGGCCGTTTCAACTATATATACAAGTATATCAAAAGTATATCAGGAATTATGGGATATCATCCCTGATATTTTTGTAAGAAAGCCCTAGTGATAGGCAACCCGAAAAAAATATCAGCGATGATATCCCATAATTTCTGATATACTTTTGATATATACTTATATATACTTGAAACGGCCATAATTTTTGCAAAAGGCTGTATATATATATATATATATATATATATATATATATATATATATCTATCTATATCTGGATGTGTCTATTCTGACGGTAAAGTGCTCAATACATTGACATGTAGAGCGTTATAGATTATGGATTGTAGATAGATCAAAGACAAGACATAACTTTTGCTGTTACTCGGAGTTTCACGCTTACGCGATCTTCAGACAGTCTTTTTTAATCTTTTTTAATTAAAAAAGACTGTCTGAAGATCGCGTAAGCGTGAAACTCCGAGTAACAGCAAAAGTTATGTCTTGTCTTTGATCTATCTACAATCCATAATCTATATATATATATATATACTTTTAATAATTTATTTGACAACAGATTATTTACAACTTATCGAGTATCACACTAAGTGTGATATCCTAGAAGAAATACTAGTCAAGACTGATTATAACTAGTATTGTGTTAGTTTGATTATATCGTAGGCCAATATATATATATATATATATATATGTATACATCTCACTTTCTAAGTTTGGCTGCATATCTTTATATCTTATTTCTAATGGCTTCGTTTATCGTCTCCCTGAACTATCAAATTTAAGATTGGCTATAAATAATTCGTACCATCCACGATCGTATTGTTCATGAATAAATAATTCAAGCTGACGAGGTTGTTATTGACTTTACTGTATAATAGTCGGCAAGCTGAAAAGGTTTTATAAGGCTAATTTTGGGACTTAAGCTTTTGTTGCAAACTAATACATAATATGTATTTATTTGCAAAATAATATCTATTTTTTTTGTATTTATATAAAAATATGTACAAGACGTAAAAACACAAAAAAGCGAGGGGCTAAAATCGCAAAAATCGCCGAAGCAAAAAAAAAAAAAAAAAAAAAAAAAAAAATCACCAAAAAAAGTTAAAATGAGCTGATTATTCTACAAAAGTGGGCTGTTAAGAGTTTTTCAGAAAACAGAAAACTTCAATCCAGTCGGTGCTTGTAAATGGTGTTTTTCTAACTCTCGTGAGTTGAGTTTGAGCTCAATACAAACCCACTCGAACATTGCGTTCCAGCTCTAAGCAATTATTGGTCATCCCTCGCTCCAACACCAAGGAATATGGAGAAAGAGCATTCTACGTTACTGCACCAAAGCTGTGAAACGAACTTCCCTTCGATTTAAGAACCACGAACAGTTTAGAACTTTTTAAGAAAAAACTCAAAACTTTTATTATTTATAAAACGTAGTACATATTTTTAGTTTTATACATAGATATCTGTAAACAGCGCCTTTGGGCTAAAGGGAATTAGGCACTATATAAATTAGCTTATTATTATTATTATTATTATTTGCAAGAATGGCCAAGAATGCTCAAACTCAACTCACGAGAGTTAGAAAAACAATCATCAACAAACGAGGGCGAGAAGTTCTGAGTATGGATTTTGATCACGAAATTGCGCAAAATGTGATACTGATTTACGTGTAGGCAAACAGAGATCAAGGGCACTTTATAATATCAAATTTTGCAGTGAAGTAGCCCACACAAGATTTAGACGGTCGAAGATTTTTTGAGCCTGTTAAAAATATCGTTTCTTTACAAACATATTGAATCAGACAAATTATGAATTTTAAGGGTAAAAAATTCCGCCTCGAATAACTTGAAATCGATATCGCACTTCAGAATTTTCTCCAAACTTCGTATAACTTTAGGCACATGCATAAGGATTAGCGTCCGGTGTGTCGAATAACGCGTGAGACTGCTGCTAATCAATAACAGTGACTTCACTGATTCGTTGCTATGGTAACTCCAATTTCAATGAAATATACATGGTTGCAAATTTCTTCTTACAGTAGCTTATCTTCAGAGAGAAACAGCAGGTGGGTGAAATTTCAAGATAATAGGTACTTGTATCGGTAAGAACTGCAGACGTCTAAAATCAAGGGGCCTGGGTGAGCACTGTCTAGAAAAACTGTAGACAGCCTCCTCAATACCCAACCATATTAGAGTTGAATTAAGACACAAAACTTTGGTCGAGTAGAACTGAAATCTACTAGATTTGAATCAATGGACGGATCGAAGATTACAAGACCATTGAACGGATAAAAGGCATCACTAGTAAAGAACAGCAGATAAGTACAATAAACAGGGACAGCGGAGCAGGGGAGGGGGGGGGGGGGCTGGGGGCTATAGACCCCCCCCCCCCCCAATAATTTTGCCACCATGCATTTTGAATTTACTTATTTGCTATTTAAAATACCAAATTCTCCAGCTTTTCTTGATAAATTATCTGTGTAAAATATGAAATAATCAAATGCCAATTTAAAAAAGCAGTTATTTCTCCAACGAATTCAGCAATCCATTAGACTTCTAAACCCACGATTTATTTTGGCGACTCGAAAACGAGCCCAGCGGAGACGTCACGATGCCAATGGTGAGAGGACGTTTTCGATGGCAAGGAGGAGACATGGCAGAGAGCTGACATGCAAGAACAACGATTCAACAACGATTCTCTGCCACAAAGAGCGGACAGTTAGACTCCGAGTCAAACGAGTTTGTGTTGAGAAAGAACAACCGCAAAAGAATGAAGATATTGGAACTTTCACAAATATTTCCTACTATGTTATATCAGAAACGCTTTTTCTCTTTTTTTCAAAGCCAGAATAAGCAAAATCGTTGAAAAAAATATTGCAAAAGCCCCTCAAAATCGCACTTCCGAAGGTCTAAAATTCAATATATTTTTTTCGGGCGAGCCCAAACTCCCCTAGGTGCTCCAGCCTTTAGTGCTGATTAGCCCCCCTCTCCAATCAAAATTATGCTCCGCGGTCCATGAATAAAATGTAAATTTATTAGTCTAATTTACAGATGTGTAAACTACAGTACAATGGCTTTGTCCTAGTGCCCTTGATTGTGATGGTTATTATGACGAGGATAGTGATGATGGTTAGTAGGATGATTATGATAGTGATGATGGTCAGGTGATTATGATAATGATGATGATCAGGTGATAATGATAGTGATGATGGTCAGGTGATTATGATAATGATGATGGTCAGGTGATTATGATAATGATGATGATCAGGTGATAATGATAGTGATGATGGTCAGGTGATTATGATAGTGATGATAGTCAGGTGATTATGATAGTGATGATGGTCAGGTGATTATGATAATGATGATGATCAGGTGATAATGATAGTGATGATGGTCAGGTGATTATGATAGTGATGATGA
Source organism: Anthopleura sola (assembly GCA_023349425.1). Taxonomy (NCBI): domain Eukaryota; kingdom Metazoa; phylum Cnidaria; class Anthozoa; order Actiniaria; family Actiniidae; genus Anthopleura; species Anthopleura sola. The sequence continues at coordinate 2,652,641 of JALHLI010000019.1, read as the reverse complement.
TCAGGTGATAATGATAGTGATGATGGTCAGGTGATTATGATAGTGATGATGGTCAGGTGATAATGATAGTGATGATGATCAGGTGATAATGATAGTGATGATGGTCAGGTGATTATGATAGTGATGATGGTCAGGTGATTA
>JALHLI010000019.1:2437500-2642500 GCA_023349425.1 Anthopleura sola | reverse complement strand
AACCTACAACCATATTTTGAATTATAAAACTATGTATAGATGCAATTTGAAATATTTCGAAAACAAACGAGTGCAAATTAATTCCAATTTGAACGAGAAACTATATTTATTTATTCCTTCCAACAAACTGTTGGGGGAGAGGTTTACAGGTGATCACCTAGAGGATAGTCTCCCAACAGTTGTTTTGACAGTTGTGTTTCATAACCACTACTTAAAATTCAAAAAAATATTATTACTTAGCTCCTGATAATGTCATTTGAAAAGATACCGTCGGGAATGAGACTGCTTAGCGCCTACATTGAATAGCTTTTCATTAATTTAGTTAATTTTATTGAATGCACCGGCAGATGTTTTAGCTTATTCAAGAGAGATAATTGTATTGTTGACAGTGGGATGGCTTTCCTTATTATTTTCTTTTTCTTCACTATTCTAATCGAAAGAAAAAACGTTAGATAATTGTGTCGGCACCTAATCCTTCACCTCTCTTGCGAATGGGGAATTTACCTAGCTACCAATCCCGAATATTCCCCTCGTTTGGGCCAGTTATGTCTCTTCCAGATTGAACTTTGAAACAACTTCTGGCCGCTGATCAAAGTCAAATTGTAACTCAAAAATCGACCCCAGAAAAACAAACTCTGGGATGACCAAAGCCAGGGAACAGCTAACTCACAGATTGAACCCTGAAACAACCTCTGGGCTGATCTACTTCAGGGCACGGCTAACTCACAGATTAAACCCTGAAACAACCTCTGGGCTGATCTAAGTCAAGGCACGGCTAGCTCACAGATCAAACCCTGAAACAACCTAGGCAAGGCACGGCCAACTCACAGATTGAACCCTGAAACAACCTCTGGGCTGATCTACTTCAGGGCACGGCTAACTCACAGATTAAACCCTGAAACAACCTCTGGGCTGATCTAAGTCAAGGCACGGCTAGCTCACAGATCAAACCCTGAAACAACCTAGGCAAGGCACGGCCAACTCACAGATTGAACCTTGAAACAACCTCTGGGCTGATCTACTTCAGGGCACGGCTAACTCACAGATTAAACCCTGAAACAACCTCTGGGCTGATCTAAGTCAAACCATGGCTAACTCACAGATCGAACCCTGAAACAACCCCTTGGCTGATCTAAGTCAGGACATGGCTAACTCACAGATTGAACCTTGAAACAACCTCTGGGCTGATCTAAGTGAGGCTAACTCACAGATTGAGCTCTGAAACAACCTCTGGGATAGCTGCCATCAGGGCACGGCCAACTCACAGATCTAATTGAAGTCTAACATATGACACCGACGCATAAAGAAAAAGAGAAAAGACAACCAAGAAAAAATAATCGGAAAACCAAAATTCTGTTTCAGTATAGTACGTTATTGACCAACTATGGTCAACTTTGGAACTTTGGCCTCCTTGGTACCGGATATAGTAATAAGTTAGTTACAAATACACAGTTTGGTTATGGCATTATTTTGGCTTTGCAATATTTTCCCCAGGAGTAACAATATTATGTGAATCCTTTGGAACCTATCATATTGTTCTTTACTCTAGGCTAAGAATCCTACGAAAAAGGTTTTGTAGCTTTACACGGGTCACTATTTGAACTGGCCCTAAAATTCTGATTTTTTCACTGAAATATTTTACTATTACGCTTTAATATTATTATTTTCATACCTTTCAGTGTCTGTTAATGTAGTTGCTCAAACGTCCTTGCGCCTTCTTGTAACCAGCCACTGAACGAAACACAATGTTTTAGACCAGATAGATAAATGAAAACTGAATTGTTTTCGCCGATAGGAAATTTTATTAATAGGCCAAACAGGTGAAAAATAAGCTAAAAAATGCCCCAAGGCAAATTGGTCTTCAAGATAATCTAACAGAAATTATTCCTTTTAGTTGAAATAGTTTATGAATGACTGCATTTTAGTAGGTTATTAAAGCACTATGTACAAAATGAAGTATTGCTTTGAAGATATCATGGATTGAACATACAAATTTGAAAGTGTTCGATTTGGCAGTCAAGACTGATTATTATTTTTTTATTTTTTTTTATTTACTTATTTAAAAACATTTTTTTTTTAAATTTTTTTTCCAATATCCACAACAATTATACTACAATTTTATAAACTTCAGATTATTTACAACTTATCAAGTAATACACTAAGTGTGATACCCTAGAAGAAATACTAGTCAAGACTGATTATGACTAGTATTGTGTTAGTTTGATTATATCGTACGCCAATATATATATATATATATGTACACATCTCACTTTCTAAGTTTGGCTGCATATCTTTATATCTTATTTCTAATGGCTTCGTTTATCGTCTTCCTGAAATATCAAATTTAAGATTGGCTATAAATAATTCGTACCATCCACGATCGTATCGTTCATGAATAAATAATTCAAGCTGACGAGTTGTTATTGACTTTACTGTATAATAGTCGGCAAGCTGAAAAGGTTTTATAAGGCTAATTTTGGGACTTAAGCTTTTGTTGCAAACTAATACATAATATGTATTTATTTGCAAAATAATATATATCTATTTTTGTATTTATATAAAAATATGTACAAGACATAAAAACACAAAAAAGCGAGGGGCTAAAATCGCAAAAATCGCAGAAGCAAAAATAAATAAAAAAATAAAAAAATATCACCAAAAAACGTTAAAAAAGCTGATTATTCTACAAAAGTGGGCTGCCTTTGGAACTTTTTTAAGAGTTTTTCAGAAAACAGAAAACTTCATTCCAGTCGGTGCTTGTAAATGGTGTTTTTCTAACTCTCGTGAGTTGAGTTTGAGCTCAACTCACGAGCCTTAACGGTCTGGCTCCGTCGTATTTGTCCGACCTCCTGGTGGAATACAAACCCACTCGAACATTGCGTTCCAGCTCTAAGCAATTATTGGTTATCCCTCGCTCCAACACCAAGAACCACAGTTTAGAACTTTTTAAGAAAAAGCTCAAAACTTTTATTTTTTATAAAACGTAGTACATATTTTTAGTTTTATACATAGATATCTGTAAACAGCGCCTTTGGGCTAAAGGGAGTTAGGCACTATATAAATTAGCTTATTATTATTATTATTATTATTATTATTATTATTATTTGCAAGAATGGCCAAGAATGCTCAAACTCGACTCACGAGAGTTAGAAAAACAATCATCAACAAACGAGCGCGAGAAGTTCTGAGTATGGATTTTGATCACGAAATTGCGCAAAATGTGATACTGATTTACGTGTAGGCAAACAGAGATCAAGGGCACTTTATAATATTAAATTTTGCAGTGAAGTAGCCCACACAAGATTTAGACGGTCGAAGATTTTTTGAGCTTGTTAAAAATATCGTTTCTTTACAGACATATTGAATCAGTAAAATTATGAATTTTAAGGGTAAAACATTCCGCCTCGAATAACTTGAAATCGATATCGCACTTCAGAATTTTCTCCAAACTTCGTATAACTTTAGGTACATACATAAGGATTAGCGTCCGGTGTGTCGAATAACGCGTGAGACTGCTGCTAATAAAAAACAGTGACGTCACTGATTCGTTGCTATGGTAATTCCAATTTCAATGAAATATACATGGTTGCAAATTTCTTCTTACAGTAGCTTATCTTCAGAGAGAAACAGCAGGTGGGTGAAATTTCAAGATAATAGGTGCTTGTAGCGGTAAGAACTGCAGACTTCTAAAATCAAGGGGTCGGGGTGAGCACTGTCTAGAAAAACTGTAGGCAGCCTCCTCAATACCCAACCATATCAGAGTTGAATTTAGACACAAAACTTTGGTGGAGTAGAACTGGAACCTACTAGATTTGAATCAATGGACGGATCGAAGAGTACAAGACCATGGAACAGATAAAAGGCATCACTAGTAAAGAACAGCAGATAATTACAATAAACAGGGACTGCGGAGCAGGGGGGGGGGGGGGGGGCTGGGGGCTATAGCCCCCCAATAATTTTGCGACCATTTTGAATTACTTATTTGCTATTTAAAATACCATGTTCTCCAGCTTTTCCTGATAAATTATCTGTGTAAAATATGAAATAATCAAATGCCAATTTAAAAAGCCAGTTAATTCTCAAACGAATTTAGCAGTCCATTAGACTTCTAAACCCACGATTTATTTTGGCGACTCGAAAATGAGCCTTGCGGAGACGTCACGATGCCAATGGTGAGAGGACGTTTTCGATGGCAAGGAGGAGACATGGCTGAGAGCTGACATGCAAGAACAACGATTCAACAACGATTCTCTGCCACAAAGAGCGGACAGTTAGACTCCGAGTCAAACGAGTTTGTGTTGAGAAAGAACAACCGCAAAAGAATGAAGATATTGGAACTTTCACAAATATTTCCTACTATGTTATATCAGAAACGCTTTTTCTCTTCTTTTTCAAAGCCAGAATAAGCAAAATCGTTGAAAAAAATATTGCAAAAGCCCCTCAAAATCGCACTTCCGAAGGTCTAAAATTCAATATATTTTTTTCGGGCGAGCCCAAACTCCCCTAGGTGCTCCAGCCTTTAGTGCTGATTAGCCCCCCTCTCCAATCAAAATTATGCTCCGCGGTCCATGAATAAAATGTAAATTTATTAGTCTAATTTACAGATGTGTAAAGTACAGTACAATGGCTTTGTCCTAGTGCCCTTGATTGTGATGGTTATGATGATGAGGATAGTGATGATGGTTAGTAGGATGATTATGATAGTGATGATGGTCAGGTGATTATGATAATGATGATGGTCAGGTGATTATGATAGTGATGATGATCAGGTGATAGTGATAGTGATGATGGTCAAGTGATTATGATAATGATGATGGTCAGGTGATTATGATAGTGATGATAGTCAGGTGATTATGATAGTGATGATGGTCAGGTGATAATGATAGTGATGATGGTCAGGTGATTATGATGGTGATGATGGTCAGGTGATTATGATAGTGATGATGGTCAGGTGATTATGACAGTGATGATGATCAGGTGATTATGATAGTGATGATGGTCAGGTGATTATGATAGTGATGATGGTCAGGTGATTATGATAGTGATGATGGTCAGGTGATTATGATAGTGATGATGGTCAGGTGATTATGATAGTGATGATGATCAGGTGATTATGATAGTGATGATGGTCAGGTGATTATGACAGTGATGATGATCAGGTGATTATGATAGTGATGATGGTCAGGTGATTATGATAGTGATGATGATCAGGTGATAATGATAGTGATGATGGTCAGGTGATTATGATAATGATGATGGTCAGGTGATTATGATAGTGATGATGGTCAGGTGATTATGATAGTGATGATGGTCAGGAGATTATGATAGTGATGATGGTCAGGTGATTATGATAATGATGATGGTCAGGTGATTATGATAGTGATGATGGTCAGGTGATAATGATAGTGATGATGGTCAGGTGATTATGATAGTGATGATAGTCAGGTGATTATGATAGTGATGATGGTCAGGTGATTATGATAGTGATGATGGTCAGGTGATTATGATAGTGATGATGGTCAGGTGATTATGATAGTGATGATGGTCAGGTGATTGTGATAGTGATGATGGTCAGGTGATTATGATAGTGATGATAGTCAGGTGATTATGATAGTGATGATGGTCAGGTGATTATGATAGTGATGATGGTCAGGTGATTATGAGAGTGATGATGGTCAGGTGATTATTATAGTGATGATGGTCAGGTGATTATTATAGTGATGATGGTCAGGTGATTATGATAATGATGATGGTCAGGTGATTATTATAGTGATGATGGTCAGGTGATTATGATAGTGATGATGGTCAGGTGATTATGATAGTGATGATGGTCAGGTGATTATGATAGTGATGATGGTCAGGTGATTATGATAGTGATGATGGTCAGGTGATTATTATAGTGATGATGGTCAGGTGATTATTATAGTGATGATGGTCAGGTGATTATGATAGTGATGATGGTCAGGTGATTATTATAGTGATGATGGTCAGGTGATTATTATAGTGATGATGGTCAGGTGATTATGATAGTGATGATGGTCAGGTGATTATGATAGTGATGATGGTCAGGTGATAATGATAGTGATGATGGTCAGGTGATTATGATAGTGATGATGGTCAGGTGATTATGATAGTGATGATGGTCAGGTGATTATGATAGTGATGATGGTCAGGTGATTATGATAGTGATGATGGTCAGGTGATTATGATAGTGATGATGGTCAGGTGATAATGAGAGTGTTGGTGGTCAGGTAATAATGAACCCCAGTGCATTTAATTAGCTGAGTGCTATGTTTCTGATTATAGTTTATTTCAGAATACAAATCAAGGAATGATATAATTAGGTGTGATTTTTGATGTATGATACGTACAGCGTACAATGACAGGCAGACACTGCCCGTCATGTGATATCAACCAGAGAGTATTCTATTGCATGGTATCAATCAGCTGATGAACCACATTACAAGTCTACAATGACAGTATTCTATTGCATGGTATCAATCAGCGGAATGAATCTCATGAATCTCATTACCAGCCTACAGCCAGGGAGTATTCTATTCCATGGTATTATTTAAACCCGTGTCAGTTAATCAGGGTTCAACTATAACCTACATACCGAAGCTGAGCATGCGCATTAAGGTGACGTACAATTATATTTCACTTCGGTATATTTGAAGAAACCTGGACACGGATCTCCTCCAAAAAAAGGGTTATTTGAGTCAATCCGGCAACTCTGTGTTCCCTGGCAGCGGTCGGTAACCTTTGTGAGAGAATTTGTTACATTTCCACATGGAACTTTCATTTTCTTATGCTTACAGATGCTTGTCGTGGAACGTCCATACAAAGCCCAATAAATATTGAGAACTTTTCCTGAAGGGCAGGTGAGGTTGACTTGAGCTTGACCTTCACAAACGATTTTTGAGTCTATATATAAAAAATGTTAATATTTTAATTTAAGAAATAAATTAACTAAAACTCTTGCTTGCTCGTCTCGTCTCCTCTGCTCTCCTCTCCTTAAACAAACAGTCTTAAACGGTAGACGAAAGTCGGGTTGTTTGTAAGCCCGGGGGGGGGGGGGGGGGTACTTCGGGTTGTTTCATACGCGGATGCTCATCCCGGACTCTCGACCCCTTACCCTTTCCTATACCAAATATCCGCAAAAAAGTACCCCTTTCTTATACCTTTTTGCCTGAAAAGGTACCCCTTTCATATACTTTTGAAGAAACTCTACCTCTTTTTATACCAAAACTCACAAATTTCCACCCCTTTGCTATACGTGCGGCCTGAAAAAAGTACCCCTTTCGGGCGGAGCATCCCCGTATAGTCCATTATAGGGAGTACCCCCCCCCCCCCGGGTTTGTAAGCCACGCATAACAAGAGCTAGATTTCATTTCACGAAGTGTTTTACCTCATGACATTTCTTTCGACATAAACCCTTCTATCTAGAGTCCCCTCCTAAGGGGATTACCAAGGGACACACTTACCAATAATACATTTGGAGTCATTCATTTTGTAGCCAACATTGCACTGACAGTGAAAGGATCCAATTGTGTTCTGACATGTACTCAACTCAGGACACTGTGAAGAGTTGGTCTTGCATTCGTCAATGTCTAGATAGGTAATAAAAAAGTAAACATATATAATAAAAGGAAACATCAAAGACAGAAAAAGAAAAGAAAAGAATGGAAACCTGTGTAGACACCTTACACGTGACGTCAAAGCAGCTTATTTCGGAAGACAAAACAAAAGAATTTCAATATCCTGAGAATGGGAACTTATTATTTTGTCCTCCAATTGAAATGCATTTCGACGTGCTGCAAGGGGTCCATATTTGTAGGAACACTTTTTAAAATCACAATTAGGTTGTAAAGACAATAGATCTATTTAGCTTAAGCGTAATATTTTCCCATTTCAGACCACGTGTCAATCCCTAGAGTATAACTTTCATTGTTTAATCGTTGCGCCTAAGAAGACACATGAATACCACGTGTGACCTAAAATGAGAAAACATTACGTCGAAGCTTAAAAAGGTCGATTGTCAAACTGTGTTGTTAGATGCACAGTTTATCATATCAATTGCGATGCTTGCATTTAATCTGTTAGTGTTTCAACCACATTAAAATTTTGAAAGAGGTTTGTGCGGAAAAAACAAAGGCACTATAAATGTGGTATGTACTCTGTTTGACCATGGGGAATAACCAATCAGAACAGTTCATAGACAGTTGTAGTAAAAAGCCATGTTTCTGACCAACCTTTGTTGCAGCTGGAACCTTGGAAGCCACGAGGACAGACACACCAGTGCTGTTTGGTCTCATCTCTTATGTTGGTTCGACAAGTACTGTTCTTGGGGCACGAGTTGTTCAGACAACCATTCTGTAAGGAAGATTTGAAATTACTTAACATGTTTTCCATCTATCCATTCATTCTATTTCATTCCTTCCATGCATCGAAGCACCCATGCATCCATGCATCCATTCTATTCCATTCTATTCCATCCATCCATCCAACAATCTAACCATCCAAATATCCAGACATTTTATGTTTTTATCTTACTCAGATAGAATTCTATGAAATATTAAGTCAAATATTTACCTCTGTACCCATGTAAACATATCCAGGCATTTCAACAAAGTCCTGTGGATGCTGAATGTGATCGGAGTCATTGATCTCGCATGCTGTTGTATCTTTCTTGTAGTTGTACGACACACATGTATCCGTATTATAACACATGATATGGCAGAGAGATTCTGTTTCTGTCCACATTCTCTCGATAACATGACCTCTAAGGTAGTTTTTGTCCGTGTCCTTTGGTGCATAGAACATTGACTTACAGTTTTCAGCTGAAAACATGAAAATAAAAATTGTTCAAAAATTTTGCAATGATAGAGACATGTGAATAACTTACTGTCCGAGGTGTTAATAAAGGTCTCTATAATTGCAAGCTCACTGTTCGTCTCGCTTCGATGCAAAGGCATGGCTACCTTTCAAGATGGCGCAGGGAACTGTGTGGGGGACGAATCACCATTTCCCATACATCGATTCACTGTTCACATAAAAAGCATTCATTCGATGCTTCAAGGTTCAAATTTGAATAATCTTTTTTTGAAACTAGATTGCAGCCTGGATTGAATGCTTTCTCTGTTAACAGTAAACCAATGTTTGGGAAATGGTGAATTCCATCTCAGTTGCACAATGCATTGTGTTTTTAAGAATACATTTCTTAGTTAGTTATAAAATAATTATTATGCACGAATCTCACGTGTTGATTGGTTGGGGCACGTGCTTTATGAGAGTCCAGAGCACGCGTGCGCACTTTTTTAAGACTCATATACATGGTGCAACATTCCATACCTCCGTGTAAAACCGCTACTTTTCAAGCCTCCTTTTTCAATCGGAGCATAAAACTATGGAATATAGTTGTAAATTAGCTAAACCGGAAAATTTGTTAAATGTGAAATCCTTCAAGAACTTTGTCACCTGTCTTTATAAAAACCAACTTACCACAGTCTTTGATGTAGAAAAATCATGTACTTGGACTCTAAGCCGAAACTGTGGCTGCCATTGGCACCAATAGAACACTACATTAAGACATTAAGATTTGATAGTCATTTTAGCTGTTTTTCTTTTTTTTCTTATAAATTTTATTATTTCTCTTTTGATTGCGGGTTGTGCCAGTAGCATGGGACGGTATATGTCCCGTTTCGCACACACCCTTTTGACCATTTTTTTTCTCTCTTTTCTTTTCTGATATTATTATATAATTTATAATGTTAATATGGTCAATAAAGCTGTTAAAAAAAAAAAAAAAAAAAAAAAAAAAAAAATGGACTTTGGTAAAGGTGATTGTTTGTCCAGAAGAAAAGCTGACATTTCCGTGGGAACAATCTCCAAGTAGTTTAGTCGCTAGAAAGTCTCGTGTAAAATAGTAGGGCAAAGTTCTACCAACTTAATTCATTCTTTGTCTAACTTAAGTACTCCTAATTGCAAAACGTTGTCATATACAAATAAAGCATGAAATAAAAAATAACAATTAGGAATTAATTAGGAATATTTTTCTTATTTTTCTTTGAGAATAACTGTTCTTGTAATTACCAAGACGGTGTTTTCAAAAATGTCAGTCTATAGACATTCCTTAAAAATAGTGAACAAATTACATCTGTCAGTTTTGCTTTTATTTAATTCCTCTATTTTCGCTTATATGGCATTATTATATATCCTAGTCAAACTCGTTTTCTTATTGGTCGAGAGTACATCACGTGGAGGGAAATAAATCTCAATAACTCCCGCGCGGGTAATAAATGCACGTGATCAAAGCGTGAGAGGGGAACAAATCCAAAAATTTTCAAAATGGAGAGAAAATTTTTCTTCGTTTGACTAGAGTATATAATAAAACACTTAATGACTGATCCCTCGTGAAATCAGTTAGTTTCGTTTCCCTCGAATCTCAATGTTTCCCTGAGATTCTCGGGAAACAAAACTAAATGTTTCCCTCGGGACCAGTCATTAAGTGCTAAATGTTCTTGCAATTAAGTGTTTATCATTTTTCTATTTTTCAATCTGTTAAGATATTTTTACTGTTACAAAAGAAAGTTGAAATTGTTTTGTCATTAGTTCTAATAACATGCAGGGAGTCATGCTGAATATGACAGTATCCTCTGCCATGTAGTCTCCTTCGCAGCCGTCATTAGTTTCGGTCCCAGAGGCTGCCTGCCATGGGCTTGTATTTTATTTATTTATTTTTTATTTTCAAGATTCGCCCATAGAGCAGGTGTTGTATAATAGGACACGAAGTCCCCTTTACAATACAGTACACTAACGTCCCACCCGATAAGAATATCCCAACTAACCCAATCCCTAGTTAATCGCCAATAAGAAAAAAATATATATGAAAGATTAATAAATATACTATATAATATAATACACCTAGCTAGGGTGAGAGTCAAGAAAATATGATTTAAACTAGAAAGACTGTGCTTTGCCCGTGAAAGAAAAATGTATAGCTAGTGAGAATAATAAGTGTATCATTTTGTTATGATTCATGATGAGTCAGATCGAATTAGAATTTAGGTGTTGATTTCTTCTTCAAACAACCACGATCATTACAACTGGGTGTCGAAAGGTTATTAGGATCGAGGATATTTCTATCGCACTTAACAGGCTTTTCATCATTTGATATACCTCGAAAGTATTCTTCCTCGTTTGTCAGGCCTCAATGCGAATAATAGCCACGCTCAGCTAGGCTACTGGCTTGGGCGCGTTTTTAATAACACCATTCAGTCCTCCCTGGTTCAATTAGTTTATCTATCAACGGGTCAGTCAAGAGGTTTTCATAAGTGTATCAAGAGTGTTTTTACCTTTAGCGATGGGATATATTACAGTCCATACGACCGCGACAAACAGAATTTTCGATACCATCTCATCAAGTTTCCTGTAAAAGATATTCGAAAAAGTAGAGTGAATTGAATAGGCAAGAGCTGTTCTTCCTTGTTCCCTCTCGCTCGCTACAAAAGCGCAGAAATAATTCCTGCTACTATATAAGTGTTATTTTGTTTCTGCCGATGAAGATGTCGTTGTCAATATACATGATTATTTTTATAAGAAAGTTTTTTTTGTCTAGTGTCAATATTTAACATTAATTCAGTTCTGAAATATCAGCATATTGGCACTGAGTCCTGAGACGAATATTTACAGTGAGAACACTCGAACCATGAACACTTGATATTTTTATATTTTTTATCTTATGAACTTTCTACTGCTTCAAACCTTCTGAAAATGAAGCACTGAACTCAAATAATCTTATTGTTCAAAATAAATCATATTTCCAATCGATTCACACAAGGGATAAAGGAGGAAAAAAGTATGAAAAAACCTCACAGTGTTCACGGTTCGAGTGTCCTCACTGTAATTGGTTTAGTATAATTTTAGACTTGGATATCAGAGAAAAATAAATACGATCGAGATTCAGGATTAAAAAACGTTTTAGTATCACTTCCTCTTTGGCGGTAAACTTTGGCAAACCTCATAATCAACGCTAGAGCAGTAAATATCATTTTATATAAATTACTGGTGGCTCGACGAATCACAGCGCGCGAAACTCTATTTTCAAGCCTTTAAAATTAAATCTTATACCAAAAGGGGAAAAAATTAAATCATTAGCTTAAAAATGATAGAAAAATAGCGTTACGAGATGAGGAGATGTTTTGCCTTATTTTAAAAAGCATAAATAGTTTTGACAGCGAGATAGCTATTCATCATTATTTCCTATTCAATTTCTGGTTCTAATTTACGCAAATGGAAAAAAATACTATGGTAACAGATAACATTTGTGTCAAAAAGCTGTTCGTTTTGACGGTTACACTGTGAAAATTTGAAAAAATCCTGAAATCATGAGCACAAAATTAAAGGCCCCAAGCGTAAAATCATTTAAGTAACCCCGCCACTCTATGCTTTAAAAATATTTCCACGTTTTCCCCCTTGTCATCCCATAATTCAAAATGGCTGCTGGCCCATATGAAAGTTTCAAAATGATCGGCCTTCAATTTTTTCGTCGATTCCGGATTCCCTTGTACATTGAGCGAAAATTTATGGATTTTTCAATTCAGCAGCTTTACAGAAAAGTAGTTTTGGCCTAACATTTTTATTCTTTTGTCCCTTACAGTGAGGACACTCGAACCATGAACACTTGATATTTTTATATTTTTTATTCTTTGAACTTTCTACTGCTTCAAACCTTCTGAAAATGAAGCACTGAACTCAAATAATCTTATTGTTCAAAATAAATCATATTTCCAATCGATTCACACAAGGGATAAAGGAGAAAAAAGTATGAAAAAAAAGTGTTCACGGTTCGAGTGTCCTCACTGTAAGGACTTTGCTGTTATGGTTTAGAATTATTTCAATACCTTCGAATTCCAGTGCCTGTGAACGATGTTGCCCCAGCAGCGTCCACCTTCTTCTAAGCAGCCACTGAATAAAATACAATGTCTTCAGGCGATGAGGTAGAAAACTCTTCTGTTAAAACGCAGCTTTTTCTTCTTCTTTTGGCGAATTTGATTAAAAAAATCTGAATCTTAACTGCTTCTGTTTTTGTCACGTTTGATTGTTTGTTTTTGTTGGCGACGTTAATAAAGTAAAACTGAATCGTTTCTCGGTTGGTAGGAAGATTTAAGCCAAGCAGGTGTAAAATATGGCTTATAGACTGACTAAAAGAGGGGCCCTAGGGCAATTTGTTATAGTCCTAGCTAGATAATCCATAGTCATCATAGACCATTCATAGTCAATATTGCATATAGTTAATTACCCATATTAGCCCCAAGGTTATTGTAAATAGCTTGCAACCAATTTCAAAGTTTAAAAAAAAAAAAACCCTGATACGATTTTTTCAGTATTGATGCTACATGAAGAGATGAATAGTTGAGCTGTGAAATATTTTTTCCTTTGAATGCTGCGTCTTTAAGTTATGAAGGTTTATATCCCAATATGTTAATGATGTGACATCATCGCAGACTTCATTAAATATACAAACTTTAACAGGTTCACACAAACTGTATTCAAAAAGCATCATTATTATGCTCGTGTATGTACTCATACGATAACCATTCTTATGGAAAACCACATAAGTGTTACAGCAGGTTGTAATGTGTACGTGCTGTAAGTCAGTACTGTATATTTCTCGCTCATACCATAACCATTCTAAAGGGAAGCCATTTCAGTGTTATTGCATGTCGTACTGTGTACGTGCTGTAAGTCAGTACTGTATATTTCTCGCTCATACCAGAACCATTCTAAAGGGAAGCCATTTCAGTGTTATTGCATGTCGTACTGTGTACGTGCTGTAAGTCAGTACTATATATTTCTCGCTCATACCAGAACCATTCTAAAGGGAACCATTTCAATTTTACCGCTTGTTCATCGACTTAATCTACAGTATGTATTTTTCACTTTTTAACTTTACTTCAATGTATAACTTATTTCAAAAATCCTCATTCGTTCCTCCAGAAATGATGACATTATTTCCTACATTATTCGCAACATCCACCCTCGTATCGTTCATTAATAAATAATAAAAATGATAATTGTTTTTTTTATTGACTTTACTGAATAATGGTTGGCAAATGTAGCTGGATAGGTTTTACAAAGTTAAATTAGGGGCAATTTTTTTGCAAAATAATAAATATATCATATAGGTCTCTGACGTTCAAGAGTAAATGGAGTGAATGAATGAAAGAAGAAAAGAAGAAACGGAAAAAAAGAAAATCAATTATAGTGAAAAACGGAAGGTGAAAAGGTAAAAATAAAAAGATGTGTACAAAATGTTTTTTGGATGGATGATGGATGATGGATGATGGATGATGGATGATGGATGATGGATGATGGATGATGGATGATGGATGATGGATGATGGATGATGGATGATGGATGATGGATGATGGATGATGGATGATGGATGATGGATGATGGATGATGGATGATGGATGATGGATGATCTACAGCCTACAACTTTACCAGTATGTGTAGTTTTGAATGCTTTACATGATTATGCAACTTTATGAATATGAATATGTTCATTCTTTTAAACTTGTAAAGATTCTTTTAGTATTTCTTTATTGAGCAATAAATGGTCTGGAAGCGTCATCTCAGATTGATAGTAATTTATTCAATATTGCAATCTTCCCAAAATATCATGAGATTTGATTGAACAATTCATAATTTCTAATTCTGCTAATATTAATGCTGCATATCTCTGGCATACATCGAAGCTGATTTCTTGCCGTGTTTACATCGTAAAGCTTTAACCTTGTCTAAATCACGAATGTACATCTCTTTGTTGATCTTCTCGTCTGACCAGGAACGTTCCAATCTCAGGTTACAAATCGTGAATTTCTGCGATCGACTGAACTTTTCTTTCTCAGATTCGTCACTGTAGTCATCGATAACAATCTTTCGTGCATTCCCTGCGTCATCTTGTTGTGGGGTATTCTGCTCGCAGTCTTTGTTGAAGCCGAATTGCCTCGCTGCTTTTTCGACTGTTCCTGTTATGTCATCGAAAGAAGGACGACTAAACAATGAAACATCCCAGCATTTGGATTCATCGATTGATATTTGTGAAGAAATGTCGTCGTAAATGTTTTGAAGACTGCCAGCTCCTTCAGAACAACTGAAAAACAGAAATGCTACGCATATGATATGCGAAAAGTCTGACTGGCTGACTCACTGCCTAACATCAATAATGATCAGTATTAATTTATTACTTGCAGTATTTTTGTTTAATTACCTCTGAACTACTTTGCCAACAAACTGAAACACCTTAATGTTACACTCAGACACTTTGATGAGTTTGTTCATCATCTTGGACATTTTCTCATAAGCATCAAACCAACCATCTTTTAAAATCCAGACATCGATGAAATTTCTCGACCTTTCGACTATCCTCTTAATATCCCTCTTCGTAGCACTCCCGGTGAGGTATGAGTGGAGTTCGTCTAGTTCTTGGTGGACTTCTTGTGGTACCATAGGAGTTAACAGAGACATAGCTTCGCGAACTTGACGCAGGAACTCCAAGGAGTTAACGTCACTTTTATACTAATAGAGGACATTGAAAGGTTTAGATCTCATGAAATAATAAGGATCATTATCGTCAATATTGTTATCAACGTTGATATCCGTCAGCATCATCAGCATATTGATCACCACCATCATCATCATCACCACCATCATCACAATCATCATCCATCGTCATCATCATTATTGTCATCAACATTGATATCCGTCAGCATCATCATCACATCATCATCATCGTCGTCATCATCATCACAATCATCATCCATCGTCATCATCATTATTGTCATCAACATTGATATCCGTCAGCATCATCATCACATCATCATCATCGTCGTCATCATCATCACAATCATCATCCATCGTCATCATCATTATTGTCATCAACATTGATATCCGTCAGCATCATCATCACATCATCATCATCGTCGTCATCATCATCACAATCATCATCCATCGTCATCATCATTATTGTCATCAACATTGACATCCGTCAGCATCATCATCACATCATCATCGTCGTCGTCATCATCATCACAATCATCATCCATCGTCATCATCATTATTGTCATCAACATTGATATCCTTCAGCATCATCATCACATTATCATCATCGTCATCATTATTGTCATCAACATTGATATTCGTCAGCATCATCATCACATCATCATCCATCGTCGTCATCGTCGTCATCATCATCCATCGTCACTATCATTATTGTCATCAATATTATAATCTCATGATTATGACAATCACGATGTTTATATATAACATGTCTACGTATTCTAAAATGAAGTTCTTCGATTTCTTATTATTGTATAATTTTAGACTTGCATTGAATATAGTTTCGTGTGCTGTGATTGGTCCAACCACCAGGGATTATGACAGTACGTTATTTACTGCATGGTCGATTGAGGAGATTTGCCAAATTTTGCCCCAAGCGAAAGTAATACTAAAACGATTTTTCAACCCTGAACTTCGGTACCTTACCTTGACTGCGTCTCGGCAAATAATAGCAATTTTTCATTTCACCTTTGGCGGATAGTTGAGTAAAATTTTAGAAACAAAAAGGTTGTTTAGATGTTCTTACCCAGGCTCGTAAATCTCTGGCAAAGCCCTCAACAAACGTTTCTTGTTCATCTCTTACGCATCTAAATAATGCAGTCCCTTCGTCAATAAGTTTTTTCCCCATCGCCATCCCTTCGGCACAAGGAGTGTCATAACTGATTTCCTCTGCTTGTTCAATAACTAATTAAATTAACGAAAAATCATGTTATTCTGATGTCATATGATCGACGGCAACAATGGTAGCAACTGAACACGTGACGCAACATTTGAGGCAAACAATTACAATTACGAAAAAACAGCAGAAGCCACAACAACAGCAGCGACAACAAGAGTAACAACAATAACAACAACAACAACAACAGCTACGACTACCGTAACCGGTATATTAGCAGCAACAGTTGCTATGACAACAGCGACCGCAAAAATGTGGAATAACAAAAACAGTAGCAACAACAAAAACAACAAAAACAAGCAGTAACAATAGCAACAACAGCTACAAAGAAACAGCAGCTATCGCAACGACGACAGCAACAACGAGAATTAACAACAACATCAGCAACAACAGACAACTTAATAACGACAACAACAACAGGCACTAACAACAACAACTAAAACAACAGGTAGTAACAACCACAACAACAACAACCGGCAGTAACAATAGGAACAAAAACAACAGGCACTAACAACAACAACTAAAACAACAGGCACTAACAACAACAACAACAACAACAGGCACTAACAACAACAACTAAAACAACAGGCACTAACAACAACAACAACAACAACAGGCAGTAACAATAGGAACAACAGCTACAAAGAAACAGCAGCTATCGCAACGACGACAGCAACAATGAGAATTAACAACAACATCAGCAACAGCAGACAACAGCAAGAACAGACAATCTAACAACAGACAAAGAGGACAACGATACAAGTAGCGCGAAGCTATACCGACGTAAACAAAAATACTGAACAACAGCAATAATTAGAAGAAAATAGAAACAATATCGATAAAGACAACAAATCAAGTTACACTTGCTAAATATTTATCTTTTAAAAGCCTCAATAACCTTTAAAAATGTTTTTACCAACCCGCTGTTAGTCTGGTAGCGGTGTCATTTGTCATGGCTGAAAACTTTTTTCCAGCTTCATATCCCTTAAGGTAAGTGGTGAACAGTTTTTTGGTTGCTTTTTTGATGTTGTTTTTGATGGAGATCTCGCTGAACACATTAACTGTGGATGCAACATCTTCATTCATGAAAATAACACCTTCATGAATTGTGCCTCCCAGAGCAGAATGGACCTGAATAAAGAAGAGATTACTATAGTTATCACGGTCAGTATCATACCACCAACACCACCATCATCATTATCATGATCATCATCATTATCATGATCATCACCATCATGATCATCACCATCATCATCATCATTATCATTACAATCATCATCATTATCATCACCACCATCATCACCATCATCATCATCATCATTATCATCATCATCATTATCACCATCATCATTATCATTATCACCATCATCACCATCATCACCATTATCATCACCACCATCATCATCATTATCACCATCATCACCATCATCATCATTATCATTATCACCATCATCACCATCATCATTATCATTATCACCATCATCATCATTATCATCATTATCATTGTCACCATCATTATTATCATTATTATCATTGTCACCATCATCATTATCATTATCATCATCATTATTATTATCATCATCATCATTATCATTGTCACCATCATCATTATCATTATCACCATCATCACCAGCATCCTCATTATCATTATTACCATCATCACCATCACCATCATCCTCATTATCATTATCACCATCATCATAATCATCATCATTATCATCATCATTATCATCATCATTATCACCATCATCATTATCATTATAACCATCATCATCATCATCATCATTATCATTATTACCATCATCATTATCACCATCATCATCATTATCATCAACATCATAATCATCATCATATTTTACCAACTAACAAAAGACATGGCCACAATGGTACAATGTTCATCCGTTCGCTTCAACTATACCTGGCTGTAGATGAGATTATTTTGGAGCTTCTCAGGGTTTTTCAATATCTGTTTTGGCATCATCTTTAGCAGAGCATTGGCGTTTTCAAACTCAGGAGATAATTCATTTATTATTCTATTTACTATTCCTGTATCCTTCTTTTCATCTTTTCCAGCTTCGTCCTTAAGAAAGTTCAAATCATAAACAACTATTATAAATCTCACGTTCTAATTGGTTGAGAGCGTGTGCTTTATAAGAGCTCACAGCACACGCGCGCTCTTTCTACTCCGTCATTCCTATCCAAAACAACGGTCATTCTAATTTGCATTTTAGAAAAGAAATTTAAAAAACTTTCGGTTGATTGTTGTTTCTATTGCCAACCAGAAATCTATTGGACAGTCCAATAAAGCAAAGTGACAAAACCTATTGTTAAAATGGTTGGCACATTAACATCACAATGGTAATGTTTATAAACAACGCGTCCACTTCTAAAGCACTTGGGACTGCCAGAACATTCGAGAAGTGTCGAGAAGCAATCCGTTATCCGCTATGCGTCTCTCGTGTTTTGCCAATCCCGCGTGCTTTATAGCTACACAAAGCACGCGCGCGCGCGTTTTCTATTTAAGCCATATAAAACGCGTGCGCTCGGTACTGTGTGATATAAACACGCTGGGAGCTGTATAGAGTAAGACAGAAGGAAGTTGCCTTATAGGAACACAAGGAGTAGCAGTTCAGAAAGCGCTCGCCTTTCTATACTGTGATACAATCACTCTAGGAGCTTGGAATCGTGTGGTAGACCTACCAAAAGTTGAGCTGTCTTATTCATCACCGAATCCACTAAGAACTCATCGAGTCCATCAAAAATCGCTTCGTTCAGCTTGTAGAGTCTCCTTATTCTCATCCATGCGCCCTTGAAAAGCTCAGCAATTTTTGTCGTGCTCTTCTTCAGTACTAGAGCTGTATTATAGAGAACAGACCTTTTCAGTTTGGGCATATGATTTTCACATTTCAGACCACGTGTCATTCTCTAGAAAAAAAGATTCTTTGTTTGAGTTGTATCGGTCCATATTCATGTGTCTTCTCATGCGCAACCGTTAAACAAAGAAATGATGTTCTAGGGAATGACATGTGATTATATGATCTGAAATAGGAAAACATTATGCCCAATGCAAACTAAAAAGGTTTTAAAATAAGTTTGGGTTAATGATCAGCAAGCTTTATTTTGATTCGTTCTTCTTGCACAGCCAGCTGATCTGAAATAGTGACGTAGAAATGACGTCAAAAAAATTGAGGTGTCATAAAACCTGCGAAAATTGACTTATAAAAGTTTATAAAATAACTTTGATATTACGCGCGCTCTGATTGGTCAAAAAGCTACGCGTCGTGGTTTCCTACGCTTCTCTCGTGTTCTCTCCACATCCCGCGTGTCTTTATCAGAGTATAATACACGGAAAACTGTTTTTTATTCCTTAAATAAATCTGAGAAAAATCCAGATTTCTAGGAGAGGTTTTTGATATTTTGTATACATTTACTATGATATTCATTATTGAGTGGGAAAGTTAAATTAAGAAATAACCGTTTCGGGAGTCTTCTGCCTACTAATGATGACACCTCAGTTTTGCATATTTTCTTGATTCTGATTGGCTAACACTTTTTCTCAGATCAGCTGGAGAAGGAACAGAGAATGCACCTTTATCGAATTCGTTAGATACCGCTGTGTTCCTTGATTAAAGACTCATTTTCTTCAGAGTCACAAAATTCACAAATACCAACGGCAAAGTAAAGAATGCACAACTTTAAGGCTTTACTTATTACTACTAAGATCATTAACGGCTACGCCCCATCATATTTGAACAGTTTCATGAATCATATATTCCTAAGCGCGCCTTACGTTCTTCCTCTAAGGGGCTACAAATAGTTCCTAGGACAGAAACTTCACTTTTTTAAAAGTTGTTTTGACCTTCCTCACCGATTTCTCGTGACGAAATTTGCAAATCATACATGGGGGGACTGGCAAATTATACATGATGGTAAATATCCTTATAAATATACTTGAAACTCGTAAGTCGTTGAAAAAAGTATTTGGAGCTGGGGTATTGTTATAGTAGGCGAGCACTAAGCACGATTGATATCGGGGGATGGTACAAAGAACGCACTTATTTAAGTTACCTGCTTTCAATTTAACTTCGTTTCTTTCAGCAGAATTCGCAAGTTGTGCCAGTGGAAGATTGAAATTATCCGAGAAATAACCATGCCTGAAATTGATAAGAAAAAGCTAATTGAAAGTTATTGATTGATAAATGGACGAACAGACGGAAGGACGGGAGAAGGAGGGAGGGAGAGATGGATGCATGGATGGATGGATGAACGAATGAATGGATGAATAAATGAATGGACTTACGGATGGATGGATGGATGGATGGATGGATGAATGAATGAATGAATGGATGGATGGATGGATGAACGAATGAATGAATGAATGAATGAATGAATGAATGAATGAATGAATGAATGAATGATGAATGGATGGATGAATGAATGAATGAATGGATGGATGGAGGGAAGGATTTATGAATGGAAGAAAGAATGAATGGATGAATGAATGAATGAATGGATGGATGGATGGATGGATGGATGGATGGATGGATGGATGGATGGATGGATGGATGGATGGATGGATGGATGGATGGATGGATGGATGGATGGATGGATGGATGGATGGATGGATGGATGGATGGATGGATGGATGGATGGATGGATGGATGGATGGATGGATGGATGGATGGATGGATGGATGGATGGATGGATGGATGGATGGATGGATGGATGGATGGATGGATGGATGGATGGATGGATGGATGGATGGATGGATGGATGGATGGATGGATGGATGGATGGATGGATGGATGGATGGATGGATGGATGGATGGATGGATGGATGGATGGATGGATGGATGGATGGATGGATGGATGGATGGATGGATGGATGGATGGATGGATGGATGGATGGATGGATGGATGGATGGATGGATGGATGGATGGATGGATGGATGGATGGATGGATGGATGGATGGATGGATGGATGGATGGATGGATGGATGGATGGATGGATGGATGGATGGATGGATGGATGGATGGATGGATGGATGGATGGATGAAATAATTGGTTGGTCTTTCTTAGACAACCGGAGGGTGATCAGCTTTACAGTGACAGATACGAAAGAAAGTATTAAAAAAGATGAGAAATCATGGGTAATCATAAAAAAATACCTCCTTTGGGATGAGGTAATCAGTTTATAATCATTATAATTTTGCGACAAACATCCTCTACCCCTCCCCCAGATGATAAATAACATCATAACAGTATATCAACGATTTGTACACACCCTCTTCCAGACTGGCACTTGTCTAAAGGGTGGAAGTAGGTGCCTGACAGAAAGAGCTCACGGTATGGCTTTGTCAACTCGTAGAGGGAAACAGTATTGAAGAGTTCTGGAACAGACAAAACATTTTAAGTGTAAGCGCTCGTCATACACAGGAAGCATACGTGTGGCGTGGTTTTGAGAGCGCACGCCTCTCACCCATGCGACCCACGTTCTGCACGGACAAATAGATGTTGTTTCAGGGTTGTATAGACCGCTTTTATGTGACGTCAGAGCAGCTCAATTTGGAGGACAAAACCTAGTATTGGTTTGTCCTCCAAATTGAGCTGCATTTGGGATGTGTTGCAAGGAGTCTATAAGATTTAAAACGGATAGATGGATTGCATTAGATGGGATAAAATGAGATGGACGAATAGTGGATGGCTAGGATAAAATGGATTGACGAGCATTGTTAATATATACTAGTTATACCATGGTTTCGAGTGGCATACCGTGGAATATCCCACGAGTCACTTGTAGTTTCTAGTATACGCACGAGCCTTTAGGCGAGTTTGTATACAAAGAAAATACAAGTGAAGAGTATCCACAATATGCCACGAGAAACCATTGTATAACCATTTTATCCCACACCATAGAAAATACAAATGCGTAGATTCAAAGTGCAGTGCATGATGGGAAGGAAGAGTGCAATACCGACGAATATACAATGACTTTACTGCTTTCTGATTGGCTTTATTTTCTATGGTGTGGGATAAAATATTATCCACTTACTTGCGACTTCATCGTTCATACTCCTAGCTGTGAAAAAAAAAGACGTTAATTGTAGAGACTCAAGCCCAACAACAAGCACAAGCCCAACTACAAGCACAAGCACAAGCCTAACTATAAGCACAAGCAGAAGGCCAACTATAAGCACAAGCCCAACAACAAGCACAAGCCCAACTACAAGAACAAGCCCAACTACAAGCACAAGCCCAACAACAAGCACAAGCCCAACTACAAGCACAAGCCCAACTACAAGACAATTTAACAAAAACCAACAGTTGCATCAACTGTGGAGCACCCTTAAAGGGGGAGGCTTAGATTGGAAAATTTAGTTGATATTAATATGCAAACAACGGTGTGGAGCCCCGATACTTATGTAGGGTTAAATGAAGTGTTACAAAACTCTTACCTGCGATCAAGGTATCGCATACTAAAAGAAAACAATAGCATATAGATTAAAATCATTGATATACGTAAAGATAAGAGAAGAAATGAGAAGGGAAGGGAAGGGAAGGGAAGGGAAGGGAAGGGAAGGGAAGGGAAGGGAAGGGAAGGGAAGGGAAGGGAAGGGAAGGGACAGAACAGAACAGAACAGAACAGAACAGAACAGAACAGAACAGAACAGAACAGAACAGAACAGAACAGAACAGAACAGAACAGAACAGAACAGAACAGAACAGAACAGAACAGAACAGAACAGAACAGAACAGAACAGAACAGAACAGAACAGAACAGAACAGAACAGAACAGAACAGAACAGAACAGAAGACAAGACAAGACAAGACAAGACAAGACAAGACAAGACAAGACAAGACAAGACAAGACAAGACAAGACAAGACAAGACAAGACAAGACAAGACAAGACAAGACAAGACAAGACAAGACAAGACAAGACAAGACAAGACAAGACGAGACAAGACAAGACAAGACAAGACAAGACAAGACAAGACAAGACAAGACAAGAGATCAAAAGAAAAGGAGAAATTGCACGCAAATCTATCAAATAAATTTTTACGACCTGCCAACGAAAATTCAATATTTTAGCATTTTTTCCTGGGTTTTTAATTATTTCATTATTTTAATAAATACTCGTGTCTTTTTCTTTTTTTCTATTTCTGTACCTACCTTGAGTTATTGCTTCTGTTTTTCCTTCCTCAACTGAAACTGAGTTGAAAAAAATATCATTATTATTATTATTATCATTATTGTTATTATTATTATTATTATTATTGATATTTGATAATAATATTTTTCTCATATTTACTTATTAAAATAGAAAACAATGAACGTTAAATTCATGAGAAAAAAAAAAAAAAAAAAAAAGAAAAAAACCAATGTACCATTTTCTTTGACTAATACGACGAGGATCGTGAACAGCACTCGTTTCCAAACTGCCATATTTGCTAGTGATATACCTTAAACAGACTGAAATATTGCATGTCAATAATACCAATATTGAATGCGAACGCCTAAAAATTCCGTCCTTCGTGTTGGGAGAAGTAAGCTTAGAACCACAAGGGGTACTCAATTATTTTTCTTACTTCTCTCTTGTTCTACAGCTCTCAGAGTGTTTACAGCACAGAAGAGAGAACAAAAGGTCGCCCGAACCAGCCACGGAACACTTTATATTTCAATTCAATTTAAGAATCAAGGAAATGACATCGCAGCCAGTACAGATGAATTATTCAGATTCTAATTTCGTGCAGTCATTTTAATTAAATTTGACCAGTCAACCGAGGGTTAAGATTGGTCGTAGCTGAACGGAACCAGCTCGAAAACATTAAAAAAGTGCACTATTAATTGAGGAACTTTTGTCAACAGACCTTTTTACTGATACGGCGGACGTCTTGAATTATTGGATACCAAGGGGGAAACTACTCGCCCAACTCGCCTAACGGCTCGTGCTTTTCCTAACTCTCTCGTGTTCTCCCAACATCACGCGTGTTTAGAGCAGGCTATATAACACGGAAAATCGTCTTCTATTTCTTAAATAAAGCATAGAGTGGCGATGTTTCTTTCTCAAATAATTTAACGCTTTGGTGCTTCACATATTGCTCCAACTACCAGCAAATTCAATTGGTTTTTAGATGTGCTTCTCAGTGAATAACATTAAATTATATAAAAAGACTCTCTGTGCATGCTATGAATTTTCCAATAACTGCCCCCTCAACATACCATAATGTTTTACTTAACACAATAGAATTCAAGATGGCCGCCTTATCGTTAAAAAGGTCTATTAAGGAACGGGTCATTATTTGTCGACTGTGGGGAAGGGTGGGAAGGTTTTTGGTGCTACGGCCATCATCAAGATTAATCCACTCCCCCCTCCCCCTCCCAAGAGGCATTCTCTTTTATTCATGATCCCCCCTGATTAATGGTTGCAGTATTGATTACAGTCATATGTATAAATTATCCCCCCAAGTTGTCTCAAAAACATGGGACCCCCTTAAATCACGCCCCCCGGACAAATCGTGACCGGTCCCTAATCCAGAAACTAATGAGAAGTACATTTGTCAATTAATTAAGTCTCCATTTGATATGTTTACTGAATGACAAGCAACAGGTGTTTTCGATAGAAACACGAGGAAAGGTGTCAAATTTGATGAGAGAAACCACAGCCCAATTCAGATAAATGTGAAAGGTGAAAATAAAATGGAAAAAACTCGACCTTAGTTTCGAGGTCACATAATGTTCTCCATAACACCAATGCTAATACCTTTGCTTTCCTATATTATTAATATATCGTATCTTA
Source organism: Anthopleura sola (assembly GCA_023349425.1). Classification (NCBI taxonomy): domain Eukaryota; kingdom Metazoa; phylum Cnidaria; class Anthozoa; order Actiniaria; family Actiniidae; genus Anthopleura; species Anthopleura sola. The sequence goes on along the minus strand of JALHLI010000019.1, from coordinate 2,616,903 downwards.
TATTATCTCTGGCATAAATCGAATTTGCTCTCCTATATCTCTTGCTATGTTTACATCGTATACAGCTAACACTTTGTCTAAATCATAAATGTCCATCTCTTTGTTGATCCGCTTCTCGTCTGACATGGACCTTGATCTCAGGTCACAACCCATCAATTTCTGTGTTCGACTAAACTTGTCTATCTAAGATTCGTCACTGTAGTCATCGATGACAATCTTTCGTGCATTCCCTGCGTCATCTTGTTGTGGGGTATTCTGCTTGCAGTCTTTGTTGAAGCCAAATTGCCTCGCTGCTTTTTCGACTGTTGCTGTTATGTCATCGAAAGAAGGACGACTAAACAATGAAACATCCCAGCATTTGGATTCATCGATTGATATTCGTGAAGAAATGTCGTCGTAAATTTCTTGAAGACTGCCAGCTCCTTCAGAACAACTGAAAGACAGAAATGTTACGCATATGCATATGATATGCGAAGAGTCTGACTGGCTGACTCACTGCCTAACATCAATAATGATCTGTGTTCTGATTGCTTGCAGTATTGTTTCCTTTCGATATCATAGATTACCTGGTCAGGTTCGTTTTACTAATATTATGTTTTCTTGTCTAGTATAGCAACAATACTGCAAGTATAGTCTAATAAGTTAGTCAAAAATCTGTTTTAATTTTTAATTTCTAATAAGTTTAATTTTTTCCTTTTGGTCAGATTATTTACGAAAAGGTGTACGTAGAAACTGCAGAAAGGACCCAAAACAAACCTTGACAAAAATAAAAAAAGATATTGATAGTTATAGCTGTGTGATTACAAAAACTTACATGTACACCGCCTGAAATTTTATTTCTACAAATAAACTACGAAGGAGACCAGATGTAAGACGAAATGGTATAGAAAAAAGGCGCGTGAAAGAAAAGATTTTTTTTTTTTTTGCTTGGCTTTTTTATTTCTTTGAGGTAATTGGAACACTACACCTATTTGAGAGAACGTTGTCATATAAAGATAACAAATTGACAAATAGGAAATACGGGTAAAACGGCTCAAGCCTACCCCCCCAAGGCTCCATTAATGATTTCATTATTCAAATATTGAGTTGATTATTCACTCTGAGTTTTCATTGATAAATAGGAAAGCTCCAAACTTCATATTCAATTCACAGCTAAAATTCTAAGTCAGTGGACAACCAAGTGAACTTCACACTGGTCTTTCTGACGAGTTTTTCTACCTCGGGATGGCACTCGTTCAAGAATCAAATCATAATTCAAGAAGATGATTATTTTAAAGTTTATTCATCAGATTGAATAATGAACTCAATCAGTATTCGAATTCTAGAGGAGTAGAGCCATTTTCACTGTAATTAAGTAATTTTTAAAGTTGATTCTAAAGCCTCCTTGATTGATGAGAATATATATGTGTTTTAGTGTATACCAACAAGATAATTTTAAAAATGTCAGTTTATACCTTCAAAACAGTGAAATAATTACACCTGTTTTGTAAAATAATTAATTCCTATTTGTTATTTTTATACGTTCATTATCTTGGTCTCAAATACAAAGAATAAGAGCACAATGTTTTTTCTGTTTTTTTTTCCATCATCAAGAGAACATAAATAAGAGAGGGAAACTTCTTAATATCGCCATTCCCTACTCCTGTGCGTCAAAAATTGTGTGCTTCATCCAAACCTGGAAGTAGCGAAAGCATGTAAAGATTTTTTGGGGAAAAACATAAATTTCACGTCTCTTTGAATGTTCAATAACGAATTAGTCGTGTTTTATCAGAGAACAGAACATAGCCAATCTTAATCTTTTTGCTTTATCTAGTAGATTTTGTCGAAAAAGGAAGAAAAATCAACGAAAAATGTGTTGTTTTTGAGAGCACGCGCACACGTACGTCCACGCCATCAAAAAATTAAAAACCAAGCGACTTTGGATGACTAATAGCCCAACCGGGAATTCACATGGCGCGCGCGGTATTAAGTTTCCCTCTCTTACTTATGCTCTCTTGCCATCATCTATTGTTGATTTATTTAATTGGGTTTTGGTTTTCACCCGTGAATCAGTTCAGAATGGTTGTCAAGGAAGTTGGAAGCGGTTTTCCGGCATCAAAAATACAAGAAATTTCATGCTCAAGAAATGAGAGTCAGACCCATTGACGAGTTAATTGAAAAACAAACAATGGAAAGAGCTAATTTACATTTCTTTACTTACGCAAACCATAGTTAATCCCCTCGATTAACTATGGTGGGGGTAAACACGGGGTCAAGTTACTTATTGAGATTGACGTCAAATAGGATAAAATAAACACACACGTAACGGCCTCAAATCCCGTTGAATCTTCGCCACAATACCGAATGAGGTACAAACAGTGATTGAAGCAAGTTTTAAAGAAAAATGTTGAGTGAAAGATTTTTTTTTTATCTGTATCCTAGCCCCATACATTGAAGAGATAAAAAACGAGCGCGCGTGCTTGTTGAGTTATATTAGCACTTGGGAAATTGCTTGAGCCCGAGAGAAGTGCAGAGAAGCACTCGCCGAAGGCGAGTGCTTCTCTGCACTTCTCGAGGGCTCAAGCAATTTCCCAAGTGCTAATATAACTCAACATAGCAAAAGCAAGACGAGTTTTCTATCTCTTTTATAAAATAACTAAGATATAACGCGCAATTAACTCAAGAGAAGTAATAAAAACATCAGCTTGCTTTGCTGACGTCATTTCCTCACGATCTATGTTGAGTTATATTAAACGGTAATTGACCAATCAGAGCGCGCGTTATATCTTAGTTATTTTATAATACCCTATAAAACATGCACAGAAAGTTTGCTTGGGCTGCCTGTGGCTCGACCAGTGAATATTGTCTCACGCTACACTATGAATCAATGGTCGCTTGACCAATCACAGCGCCTAAAAGTCTATATGATCCATGTATAAAATTATCCTAATGATCGATATTATTAGTACTCATGAATAAAGAAAGCACGTATTTTCACTGATGAAAGCCAACGAACGAAGATAATGGAAAAATCTTGTTTTTTCATGAAACATTTGTCTTTATTTGTATAATCTCAGTTCTCTTTGTATTCTCTTTGACCAAATTAATTCCTACTAGAACAAAAATATGGTGCTTGTGCATATATAGAGTCCCTTGAAGTTACGGAACTACTTCAGTAAAGCTCTTCGCCTCTACAGGACTATCAGAGTTATCAAGTACTATATTTGTGGAACGTAAGTCATTTATTTCTATCCATTGATGACTAAAACTTAACAAACGACATAGTAGTTTAACCAAATAATTTACTACAGTTTTATTCAAGCAAAATTTGATTTTCTTTATGATTTGAAAATTTAATGATTTAATACTCGGCTGATTTTTACTCAAGAATAAGTTGACTTTTTTATTTTTTAAGGACTTTTTTATTAAGTTATTTTAAGACGTTGATTTCGTAGAATCTAATTTGTTTTTAAGAAGACTTCGGAGTTTATTTTTATCTGAATGATTCGACTCAAAAAAGTATTTCCTAGTGCGCCGGAATAATCCTTATGATTAAAGCCATAAATTTGAGGAAATGCGGCTCAACCGTTTTCAATATTTGGACCTGGACTAACCTGACTCATTGAGACTAATAACTGACTCATTGAGACTGACTCCTACTCATTTGGATTTCGATGTACTGACCTGATATCTATCCAGCCCTTAAACGACAACTGGGCAGATCAGTGATACTTCCAACCCTAAAACAACCTATTGGCTGGTCAAAGTCAGGATGCGGCTAACTACAGATCGAGATTTGATTTAGCGTGTTAGGTTTCGTGGAGAGAGGAAAACGAATTTGGATACAAACTTTCGATCGCGAATCAAGGGAGAGACCTAACAAACTCTACTCACACGTGATACCAAGTCCAGGAATCGAACCTGAGACCCCAGAGGTGAGAGGCGAGTGCACTACTGCTACAACACCCTTGATTCCCTTCCTTCAACAAAGCAAGCTACGTTGTAGTATCACGATAATCCAGATGATTTCACTTCTCTCAGGCAGAAGGAATTAGCCAATCAGCGAACATTTTGTTCGTAGCTCAATGTTTCCTAGTTCCAGGTTTTCAACTCGATAAACAACAGCTTTTACTCGAAAATATAGAAAATAAAACTCATCGTTGGAAACATTCGCCAAATACCTCTTAGAAAAAGCATATTTCGTCGTTGTTGGTGGAAAATATTTCATTTTGACAAGAGATAATAGAAAATACTTGGAAATTTTCGCTGTGACAAACAATGCATTGCGCGCCTAGATTCTAGATCACCTGGATGAGACTATCGTAAAGAATTTTAATCATTTTATATTACCCATGGGTAAAGTCCCCTTGCAGCATGTCAGAATGCAGCTCAATTTGGAGGGCAAAACAATAGGTTCCAATTCTCAGGAGATTAAAATTCTTTGGTTTTGTCCTCCAAATTGATCTGCTCTGACGTCACCTGCAAGAGGTCTATAGTTCTCATCAGTTTTGTAAAATAATTTATAGAGAAGCCTGAAAGACAGTTTGAAGATGAAGACACTGATTTTGTGTTTGTTGGTTGTGCTTGGAATGCTTGCAAGCTGCAGAGGAGGTAAATATATTAAGTGTTTTCTTTAGATTTAACCCATGCATCCATCCATCCATCCATGCATCCATCCATGCATCCATCCATCCATCCATCCATCCATCCATCCATCCATCCATCCATCCACCCACCCATCCATCCATCCATCCATCCATCCATCCATCCATCCATCCATCCATCCATCCATCCACCCATCCATCCATGCATGCATGCATGCATGCATCCATCCATCCATCCATCCACCCATCCACCCATCCATCCATGCATCCATGCATCCATGCATCCATCCACCCATCCACCCATGCATCCATGCATCCATCCACCCATGCATCCATGTGTAAAGATCTATGCTTTATTCTACCATCATAACATAACAAGCCACGAGGCTTAACACAATGATCCCGGATGTAACCACAGGGAGCCCATATCATTACATCCCCCCTTTTCTAAAGTTTATCGTACAAGCGACAACAGCATGGTAACAACAACGCAATGATTGATTAACGTTCTCAAATTGTTCAGTCAACAAGTTCACTTAATGCTTAACATAATCGTTCATCCAAAATGGCTCTTTCTTGTCTCTTCCACTTCTTCGTAAAGGTACATCAGGTTTCTCAGCTACGTTGAGGTCCTCATCCAGTTCTATGTCATCTAAGTCCAGTTGATCTGGAGCATCTTGGGCAGTTTCACCGATTGGCAAAAGCTGCTGTCGATTTCTTCGATAAGTCTGTCCTTCCTCCGTTTTTACCTCATAAGATCTTGGCGAAACTAGTCCCTTTACCACTGTGGCTCTTTTTCCCCATACTCCTTCCTTCCTCAGACGAACTACATCACCTGTGTTGAGAGGGGGGTGCTCAACTGTCCCTCGATCATAGTAGGCAACCTGAGTACGCTGCTGCTGACTCTTAGAATGAGTGACAAGCGGGGGTACGATACTCTTGGTGACAGCGCTCAGCCTTGTGTTGACCTCCCTTCCATTGTACAGTATGTCAGATGGCGACTTCCCTGACTGCATGGGTGTCGTCCTGTAATTCAACAGAGCAAGATAGGGATCTTGTTTCGCTTCTATGGCCTTCTTTAACAAGCTCTTAACCGTCTTCACCCCACACTCTGCCATGCCATTCGATCTTGGGTAGTAAGGGCTGGACGTTTGGTGTTCGAATCCATACCCTCTTGCAAACTCTGCGAACTCTACGCTCGAGAACTGAGGTCCGTTGTCAGTCCTAACCACTAGTGGGATTCCATGACGAGCAAATATGCTCTTCATCTGCAGTATAACTGAGGTACTTGTTGTGCTAGTGAGGAGACTTGTTTCAGGGAAATTACTGCAATAATCGTTTATCAACAGGTAATCCCTGCCGTTCAGTGCAAACAAATCTACTCCTACCATTCCCCACGGTATCTTTGCAGCTGATTCAGTAGTTGGCATGAGTGGCTCTTTCTTCTGCTGATACTGATAAATTTGGCAAGTGGCACACCTTGCAACCTTCTGCTTGATGGCCTCATTCATTCCTGGCCAGTACACTGCCTTCCTGGCTCTTCTTTTACACTTCTCAATGCCCAGATGCCCCTCATGTATTGTCTCGAGAACTTGTGGCCTCATAGTCTCGGGTACCACCACCCTGGTACCCCTCAGGAGCAGCCCATCAACGACTGTCAGTTCGTCTGCGAAGTCTTGATAAGGCTTTACTGAAACGCTTATGCCATCTACTAACTCGCTGATGACCTTGAGCAGGATCACATCGCTTTCTGTAGCTTGAGCCATCTCCTTCTTCTTGAGATCTGACACTCTGGACTGCATTATCATTCGAACATGAGTCTCTATTTCTTCCTCTAGCTCCCCTCTTTCACTAGTTGGAAGGTAGGACCTGGATAGAGCATCAGCCAAGACTAGCTTCTCACCTGGCATGTATTCCCACTTCAGGTCATAGCGCTGCATCCTCATCATCATCCTCTGTATACGGGGAGACATTGCTTCAAAGTCCTTATTAGCAATGGCAATCAGCGGCTTGTGGTCAGTTTCGGCTATGACCTGCCTCCCATAAATGTAGTGATGAAAGCGCGTCAACCCGAAAAGCATGCCTAGAGTCTCCTTCTCTATCTGAGCATACTTAGCTTCCGTTTGCGTCATGGCTCGGGAGGCATACGTCACCGGCTGCCATTCACCATCATGCTTCTGCAACAGAACTGCCCCAAGACCACTTTTACTGGCATCCGTTGACACTTTAGTTTCCTTCGAGGCATCATAGAACTTCAGTACAGGCTCTGCAGTAAGGTAGTGTACTATCTCATCCCATTCCTTCTCAGCCTTTTGGTTCCAGCAGAAGCTCTTGCCATCTCTGACAAGAGATCTCAGTTCCTTAGTGGCTTCTGACAAGTTGGGTACAAATTTACCCAGATAGTTAACTAATCCCAGGGCCCTTCGTACCCCTTCCTTATCTTGAGGTTTTGGCATTTCTGTAATGGCTCTAACCTTGTCGGGGGAAGGGCGAATGCCCTTCTCTGAGAGCAGCTCTCCCAAGTATGTGAGCTCTGTCTGCTGAAACATACACTTTTCCAGATTCAGGCGCATGTTGGCTTCCCTGAGACGGTGAAGCACCGCTTCTAGATGGCGGTCGTGCTCCTCCAGCGTACTGCCCCACACAATGACGTCATCAATGAAGTTTCTCGATGCATCAAGTCCTTCTATCAACTGGGTGACTGTTCGGTGGAAGACTTCAGGAGCCGAGGTCAAACCCATTGGCAATCGGTTGAAATAAAACCTGCCAAAGGGAGTCCCAAATGCCGTCAGCTTGGCAGATTCTTCTGCCAACTCAATTTGGAAGAACCCGTCTGCGGCATCCAGCTTACTGAAGTACTTGGCCCCTGACATCTCGGCCTCAATTTCTTCACGAGTGGGAAGCTGGTAGTGCTCCCTTTTCACTGCCCTGTTCAAATCCCGGGGGTCTATGCAAATTCTAAGGGACCCAGACTTTTTCCTCTCCCATACCATTTGGTTAACCCAGTCGGTGGGCTCCTCAACCCTTGTAATAATACCCTTCTTTTCAAGTCTGTCAAGCTCATTTTTCAGCTCTTCCCTCAGGTGTGCTGGAACCCTTCGCGCAGGCTTGATTACGGGCGCAGCTTGCTCTTCCAGCTGTATCCAATGCTTTCCCGGGAGATGGCCAACCCCAGTAAACAGCTCCGGATATTTGGCTGCGATCTGTTCCTTAACATCAGGTGCTACCTGATGCACTCTTGAAACAAGACCAACCCTTTCTGAATCCGCGGCCCCCAGGATGCTGATCCCCTCTCTCACTACAATCACTTCCAGTTTAGATTCCACCCCTTTCCATTCAGCATTAACCATGCAAACACCCACCACAGGGATGGGGCTGTTATCATACGTTTTAAGTCTCAATTGAGTGTCTCTAACAACAGGCTTCTGCTTGAGCTTTTCATAGTCCTGAAGGGACAACAAGTTTGCCTTTGAACCAGTGTCAATCAGAAATGTTAATGGAGCTCCATTAACACTCAGTACTTCTTTCCAAGGGTCATTGTCAGCTGAACTTGACTGATTTGACACATGTCCCACAAACAAGTCATCCTCTTCACTACTGACATCTTCAACTACTCTTACATGCTTCAAACTACCCCCACTGGCTTCACCTGCCTTACACTTTTGGGCATAGTGATTTAACCTCCCACAGCGAGCGCAAACCCTACCATATGCAGGACATTTCATCTTGGGATGAGTACCCCCACAGTACCCACAGTCATTCACCATCCCCTTCACTTGATTCCTAGGCACATAACCACTGGGCATGCTCGAATTCTTCTTTTCCACAACTTTCTTTCTTTGATCTCTCACCAAATTCACCATTCCTTCATTCTGAGCCATCTGTTTGGTCTGGGTTTTGACCAAATCACTCGCCTTGCAAATAGTAATGGCCTTCTTTAAATCCAACTTCTCAGTCTTCAACAGTCTCTCTCTCACCTTCCCGTCTTTAACTCCGATAACAATTTGATCCCTTATCATAGAATCCTCTAGATCACCGAACCCACAAAACTTTGACTTCTTTCTCTGTTCAGTTAAAAATTGCTCGAACGACTGACCTTCTTGTTGAACCGTGCAGCGAAGTTTATACCTTTCTACAGTTTCATTTCGCTCCTCTTGACAATGCTCCTCAAATTTCTGCAAAACTGAAGTATACTTCTTTTCTTCTCCCTCCTCGAAAGCAAAAGTGGAGAACAACTCTCTTGCATCAGATCCTGCTACTGTCAACAAGATGGCGATCTTGCGAGAGTCGCTTGCCTTTCCAAGATCTTTTGCTTCCAAATACCACTCAAATGCTTGTTTAAACTTGACCCAATTTTCTTGTAGACATCCATTCAACTCCAGGTACGCCGGCTTTTCGAACTCCTCCGTCATTATCAGTTATTTTCTCTAGTTTACTCCTGGTACCATGTAAAGATCTATGCTTTATTCTACCATCATAACATAACAAGCCACGAGGCTTAACACAATGATCCCGGATGTAACCACAGGGAGCCCATATCATTACACCATGCATCCATGCATCCACGCATCCACCCACCCACCCACCCATCCATCCATCCATCCATCCATCCATGCATCCATCCACCAGTCCACCCACCCACCAACTTATATATATTGACTTTAAGATCAATGAATCTAATCTCACGCATTCAGGTAAGATCGTCAAGATCACTAAACACCAAGTCTGTTTCACTGCTGCTGGTAACCACCCGGCAGTATTCAGATACCTTGGCCGTAACAGGATTGTCAACGGTCTCTTGGTGGTATACCGGGGAGGGTATGTCACCTGTAGCGGTGGTGTTAATACAAGAAGCAGATGGGGATGCGGCGGCAAAGAACTGAATGTGGTCGTCACAGATCACCTTGATTACCTGATCTACCCAAGAAAAGAATACATCTACCACTCAACAGGTATGTATGGCTGATCCAAGTCAGGGTATAGCTAACTCACAGATCAAACCCTGAGACAACTTCTAGGCTGATCTAAGTCAGGGCATGGCTAACTCACAGATTGAACCCTGAAACAACCTCGGGGCTGATCTAAGTCAGGGCATGGCTAACTCACAGATTGAACCCTTAGAAAACCTCTGGACTGGTCTAAGTCAGGGTATGGCTAACTCACAGATAAAACCCTGAAACAACCTCGAGGCTGATGTAAGTCAGGGCATGGCTAACTCACAGATTGAACCCTGAAACAACCTCTGGGCTGATGTAAGTCAGGGCATGGCTAACTCACAGATTGAACCCTGAAACAACCTCTGCATGGGCTGATCTAAGTCAGGGCACGGCTAACTCACAGATTGAACCCTGAAAAAACCTCTGGGCTGATCTAAGTAAGGGCACGGCTAACTCACAGATTGAACCCTGAAACAACCTTTTGGCTGATCTAGGTCAGGGCATGGCTAACTCACAGATTGAATCCTGAAACAACTTCTAGGCTGATCTAGGTCAGGGCATGGCTAACTCACAGATTGAACCCTGAAACAACTTCTAGGCTGATCTAAGTCAGGGCATGGCTAACTCACAGTTTGAACCCTGAAACAACTTCTGGGCTGATGTAAGTCAGGGTATGGCTAACTCACACATTGAACCCTGAAACAACCTCTGGGCTGATCTAAGTCAGGGCAAGGCTAACTCACAGGTCGAACCCTGAAGCAACCTCTGGGCTGATCTAAGTCAGGTTGTCGCCCTGTTGGTTCCCAGTGAACTAACTCGTCTAACTAACTTCTTTATCATTACATTTTCTTCAAGGTCTTTGGTATCGACTTCCCGGTACACATTCAAAGTATTCAAGCAGCCTGTTCTTCTCGAACACCGCCACACCATTCCACCTCGTTAACCGTCAGCTGCTGAAGGTCTGGTACGGAGAGGATCTGAAGAACTACACTGAAAGTGATAACCGTGGACGCGTGTGCGTTGATGTGTATGCCTGGATTGTCTAGTCTTTTATGACCAAAGGTTACGAGGGGGAGGGGTGGGGAGCAGTCCTTATTTCCTTCCCCCTGCGATTTTTATTTGTAGTTTCTACACAAGAAACAGCTTACGAAAACCGAAATTCCATTTCATTTGTAATAAGATTTCATTAGATAGAGTTAAGGGAATGTCACGACTTGATCTTTCTTGGTGGAGGTTCAGTTATTGTGATGAAATACTAAGCTAAAGATATCAATAAAGTAGAAGTGGGTATTGCAAACTTGTGTCGACTTTTTTCATGTAGTAGATTAAACTTTGGTATATTTGCAACACCAGTGAAATATAGTTTATAGGTCGATTATGGAATGATCAAACCATTAAATTCAAGTGAACTCAAAGGAAGGAAAAAAGAATAACATGAATGGATGGATGGATGGATGGATTAAAAATATTTTCAAACATTTTCCAGCGAAATGTTTATAAATGAAAGCAGCTTGTTCACCTGTCCTAACCGGTTATCTTCACGAATCAGTAACTCCAACCCAAACAATATTAATAGTTCCCACAAGCTCAATAAATTTGCTAGAATATCTCAGAATTTAAAACACTGAACGCGGAAAATTGATTATAAACTGTCCCATAATCTTTGTAGTACTTTTTAAAACAGATACTCTGTAGTTTGTGGGACAAGATTTTAATTCCGCTGGGAAAACTGCTGCAACGGTGATTGGTTCGCTATTGTCTGAGTCGGAACCATGGATCAAAGTATCAAATAAACAAAACAACAGGTCTTTCAAACTTGATCTTATCGAACTAAATTACCAATGTTTATTTCTCGGGGAACGAAGCAACGAAAGGAAAGTGGTATCAGAATGAATATCAGAGGAACTGGTCTATAAAAGTATACTGCATAACCTCTGGTTCAAGCCAAGTTCCATGGAAAGCCCTGAAAGTCTCCCAGAAGTGATTGCATTTCGTTATGTCAAATTAAATAGTGACAGCTCTTAAGGAAAGCACGTGTGTAGAGAAGAAAGAAATTGCACAGAATGACAAAACTTTATACGTTATTTCAAGACAAGAAAACCATCAAAAATGCCGTAGCTATCTTTGCTATTGTTTCATTTGAACAAGTGGTTAGTCGTTTTGGTATCAATTGTCGTAATGCTCCCATGTGGCTGTTCGTACCGCCGTGTGTGCTATTTGTCGTCGCTGGAGTCAAGTCGAAGAACTTTAGTCTTTTGTTCAATCGAAGAACATCAAAGATGGGATGTCTGTATGGGAAAAATAGCACGGAAAACAGTAAGTTGTTGTAATGTTAATGCAGTAGTGTCCTAGATCTATGTACCTTGTTTAATGGACTACTTCGACGATGCGGCGGCCATCTTGAATCTGAATTAATGAAAAGAACCGTGTAAGAGATGCCGGGGGTTAATTTTAATCGACGGGGCCTATCTGTCTGTCTGTCTGTCTGTCTGTCTGTCTGTCTGTCTGTCTGTCTGTCTGTCTGTCTGTCTGTCTGTCTGTCTGTCTGTCTGTCTGTCTGTCTGTCTGTCTGTCTGTCTGTCTGTCTGTCTGTCTGTCTGTCTGTCTGTCTGTCTGTCTGTCTGTCTGTCTGTCTGTCTGTCTGTCTGTCTGTCTGTCTGTCTGTCTGTCTGTCTGTCTGTCTGTCTGTCTGTCTGTCTGTCTGTCTGTCTGTCTGTCCTTTCGTCTTTCTGTCTGCCTCATCAATAGAGCTTTTTTCCCCATAACTATGAAAAACTTAAGGCACAGACCGCGTCGCCCTGACCGTGTCAGTGCCGTGCCGTACCGTGTATGAAAACATTTGGTGCTGCACCGTAACCATGCCGTGTGCCGTAACTTGTCACACTCATACGAAATCTGCTCCAATTCTGATCTATCCTCATTTACCTTCAGTGTTCGATGCGGCAGCTGCCTTTCTGTACGTCTGTCTACCGTCCATGGCATGGATCATCGCCTCATTTCTCAACGCTAAGATCTGGGTCTGCTACAGGGTGGGCTACGATGAGTGCGGAAAAGTACGCGCATGCTCAGATGCAGAGAGGTTTGCTTGGCAATTGCGACAGAGAGACGCCAAGTTTGAATCCCAACATATTGGACTCGTGATGCTGACAGGTTAGAGCGCACTTTTTTTAGGGCACTGACTGATCTACCAGTGCCTTTAATAGACCTCTCTGACTTGGGCTGAAAGGGGCACTTGGATGAAAATGCCCCATATTTTGAAAGTCTGAATAGTTCAAGTATTTAAGAATAATATGACTCAATCATGATTATGAAAACCAGATTGGCAAAAATTTTAGCCTGGGAGCCACTCACAGTTGAGAAATTTTGGTTTAAAAACTAAAAGAACAATAGGGTTGAGTAAATGACGTCATTTACTCACAATTTAGATGCTGAAAAAATATATATAATTTTTATCCGCAAATTTTGACTGTGAAGAAAATTTGTTGCTTGGCTACTATTGGGGCCAAATAGTAGTTTAACCAAGTTTCAAGGCATTTCCAATTTTCATCGATTTTCATCCAAGTGCCCCTTTAATGTTTTCTCATTTCAGACCACGTGTCATTCTCTAGCTTGAGAATAAGATTCTTTACTTGGGTTGTATCCAATTCATGTATCTTGTCATGTGCAACCGTTAAACAAAGAAATGATACTCTAGAGAATGCTAAACAGTGAATAATGTTCAAGTTAATTGACCTCTTCAGCTTAGGCATAAATGTTCCCCTATTTATGTGTCCCTATGTGTTCCGACTATGAGACGTTCCGAGCTTGAGGAAAAAACTGTGTGGGACGCTTGTTTATTATCCCCCTTACCTCTTAACAGTCAGTGTCATCATACAGGCGCTGGTGTCCTGGGGACATCACTGGTGTTGCGCAAATCCTGTCAAACAGAAAGAGCTCAACGACCTCATCCTTGAAGCAACCAGGACCTCACTGGAGAAATATATACTTGAGAGAATAAGCAATAGGCTTGCTGATCTACAAGACAAAGATCCCTTGGTGAGTATGCGCACTGATGAGGGTACTTATACACCTCCCTTGGTTTGCAAACATAGCCGTCTCTTCTTGAAGAAAAAAATATCTATTCATCATATTTGCTATCTACAGAATGAAAAGGAAGTGATGACTGCAGACATGACTGATGGAGAATCTACTCCATCTTTAGTAAGAAAGAAACAAGAATGGCTTCGATGTGTGGATCGCCAGATTGATTTCTGTCTTAACGAATATTTAACCCTCGACTCAGTTACAATTGTGTATTCTGAAGTCTGATTTGAACCAGTTTATAGGAAGGTCAGCATAGAGACTAGGTTTAAATAGTTACGACAGAACGTAGAAAAAAACGGGGAGCTCTCCTCTCCTCTCCTCTCCTCTCCTCTAGATCTCCTCTCCTCTCTTCTCGAATTCCAAATATCTTGGCTTATACTATACACTGTAATTTTTTTTTTTGTATTTTCTTTTCTTTTCTTTTGTTCTGCCGAAACCAACTGTATATTTTAGTATTACTGTCACAAGTTGACCTAAATTACCATGAATTACAATAGATAGCTCTCACACTTCATTATAATAACAATAACACAAGTGTACAAGGCTTACAAAAGTCACACATTCATTGCAGACTTTGAGATTCAATTTTTTATCGCCTCAATTTAGCCATACAGCTTTCCCACACGTTGTCTATGAGGATATATTGGCTGCTATTTCATTGTTTTAGTGCCATTTCGATCGTAAATCTGGACTAGACTGTATAGATAGTAACGTTACATCGACTTTCATGCTTCTTCAAGGTCACACTAGCTGAAAATCTAATCATAACAGCAAGAAAAGACCCTAGTTTAGTTTCACAACTGAAAGATAATTTCATACGGTATTGTAATTTGTAATAATGTATAGTTTTAAGTTCCTAGTGCTAGTGTTTGCTTTGAGTATAGCAAGCACGAAGTCAGCAAGCTCTCATGCGAAGGAAGAAGAGGAAAGCCATGAAGGATTTGAACAGAAAATCCTGTTAGGAGAGGAAGAAACTAAGGAATACTACCAACTATCCGAGAAACAAAAAGCTGAACGTCTAAGGTAGGAATGAAATATAAAAACTATCAACTATAAGAGACTAAATTTGTGGCTTTTTTTAGAGGATTTTTAGACAATAACAATACTATAAACGACTGAGTTACTCTTTTGAGTTCGAGAATCATGTTTTTTTTTTGTTTTTTTTTTTGCAGTGAGAATTTAAGCGAAGCAAAAACGAAATATTTCAGTCTTAAAATAAAAACACATGCTTAAAGTTTTGAAGGGAAAAAACCCTGAATATTTCAGATTACTATTGTCTCTTTGGTTGAGTGTGTTTTATACCAAAGTCAAATGAAAATCCTTGGCAAAAAGACGGAACCTTCATTGTTCATGCTTTTTTGATAGCTTGGTTTTTGTAAATGAATTATTATAGCGACTGTTAGTTTATTTTGACAACTTTAGGTAATTTTCGAGCTAAACAGCTGTATGTAGTTCACCACTTCGTTTGCAGTCTAAAAGCTTTCTTCATGTATATTCATAGCCATTTGTAATAATGGTAAACATAGTTCGTAAACATACTGGGCCAAATGAATTAATCTGTTTGTACTGAAAACTGATTAATTATGACACGTGTACAGTTTACGACAACTGTTCAAACTTTATCGCGATGACCCAATGGTTTTAAGTTTTAAGTGTTTGGTTGCTAGTAGCAACGATAGCAGAACTTAGGCATTCAAAAATGTAATGTTCAGAAGATGTTAATTCATGAGTAGACAATTGAGGATTTTTAAGATCCAAGATCTCTGCATGTAGTATGAACGTCAATAGACAAGGCACTTAGATATACCATGAGCTGGAGAAAAGTTATTTTTTTGAAGTAGAGAAAGATCTTGTTAGAGGCGTCGGTAGGAGCAGTAAGGGAGGAAAGTAGAAAGAAGGATGCAATGAGTTACAAGAAGTTGTCAAGTTCGCTATAAATACAACTAATTAATAGAATTAATGTACAAAAAAGTACAACAAAAAGCTTGTTTTGTGTGTTTAATAATAGGGTCTTGTATCTAAAGAGTCTGGTCGCTTTTGGCTATTTGTGTCGGGACCAGAGTGTTAGCTTTTCATGCCATTTTCACGCACGGAAAAAAAGAGAAAGAGGGCAAAAAACAAAAACAAAAGAGAACAAAAAAGAGGCAAGGGAAGAATAAAGAGGGAGAAGCTAGGAGAGAGAGAGAGAGAGAGAGAGAGAGAGAGAGAGAGAGAGAGAGAGAGAGAGAGAGAGAGAAGAGAGAGAGAGAGAGAGAAAAAGAGAAAAGAAGGGAAAAGATGAAAGATAAAAGAAAGGAACAGAAAAAAGACAGCACAGCACAGCACAGCACAGCACAGCACAGCACAGCACAGCACAGCACAGCACAGCACAGCACAGCACAGCACAGCACAGCACAGCACAGCACAGCACAGCACAGCACAGCACAGCACAGCACAGCACAGCACAGCACAGCACAGCACAGCACAGCACAGCACAGCACAGCACAGCACAGCACAGCACAGCACAGCACAGCACAGCACAGCACAGCACAGCACAGCACAGCACAGCACAGCCAACATTTACAGTACTCACCAGACAAAATAACTTCTCGGGATTTTACCACAGAACCCTCGCTAAAAAAATGGACAAGGACAAGAACGGGACCATAGACGAGGAAGAACTGATGTCTTGGATTGAGAGAAACCATGTTGCTTACATCATACGAAGATCCAGAGAGTTCTTTGAAGACACTGACGAAGACAACGATGGGTTTGTGACCTTTAATGAATATGAGATAAGACAATACCAAAACGGTAAGCGAGAAGGAGAGAATTTGTATATAAGTCCACGTACCTTACCTTATCCGTAACTACGCGTTGTGATTGGCTGTATTAATGAAAGACAATGGGAAGCCAATTCAATGTTAAGGCATGTTGTACAGTGTACGTGCTGTTAGTCAGTACCGTGTGTTTCCCACTCATACGAAAACAGCTCTAACAAAAAGACCTCAGGCTTTGTCTTGGGCCCACTAAAAATCAGTTTTGTTCTATTTTTAGACTAACCCACCTAAATACTAGACTACTACAAGCTATACCACGTATTGTTCCCCAAGGCTTGGTTTTGAGGCCACTAAGAAATCGGTTCTTATTTTTAGGCCAACACCAAATTATCACAACACACGAAGCTATATTATATGGTGTTCTCCAAAGCTCAGTCTTGGGACCACTAAAAATGTGCTTTTTCTCTCTTACTGTTAGACCGAGCACCAAAGAATTACAAAAACACGACTCTATATCGACACGAGAAACGGCGATTCCGCTTCGCAGACCGAGACAACAGTGGGAACCTTACTCTGAAGGAGTTCATTTACTTTCTTCATCCTGACGAAGGCAAGCACATGCTCGATTGTATTGTGGAGGTAAAACTATTTCAATTTCTTTAGACTCAATTTGAATAAATGTTCTGTGAGATGCAGGGATGGGACCAGCGCTTTTCGTGTTTATATTGTTGGTGAAAAATAACCGTTTCCTCTTCACCTCAAACTCGTTTTCCTCCAGGTTATAAGCCCTAGCAGTTAAAAGCCCTTACGAAGAGGCCCCTGCAAGGCCTAAAAGGATTTTACGGTATATGTTGGTATCTAATGTTGGTACTTTTTACACAGGAAACAATCGATAACATAGACAGAGATGACGATGGGCTGATCTCAGTGAAGGATTACATAGGTATGTTTGAGCTTGAGGATAAAAAGAAAATTAAGTTCAAGTAAATTCGTAACATCACTGTAACGTGACCGTGAGAATGATGTATTCTGTGGCCAGGGACCGCGGAGCGTAATTTTCATTGGGGGGGGGGGGGGGGGGGGGGGTAACGACCACCAAATACTGGAAGACTGGAAGAAGGGGTTTGGAGGCATGCTACCATTATTGGGGGGCTCCGCGGTCCCTGGTGGCTCATGCTTTCAATTCCAAGGGGTATAACGGTTGCATCATTCTTTTGCATTCATTTGGATTCCTTTCTGGGTCTGATTTTGATTGGACAACAAGTAGTTTCGTGCGTTGTGATTGGCTCATATAAAATGTCACATGACCATGCGGCGTGTCACCTTACCGTGACGGCGTCCTTTCTGGGTCTGATCTTAATTGGACAAGAGGTTGCCTCGTGCGTTGTGATTGGCTCATATCCAATGTCACATGACCATGTGGCGTTTCACCTTAACATAACGGTGTCCTTTCTAGGTCTGATCTTGATTGGACAAGAGGTTACTTTGTGCGTTGTTATTGGCTAATCCAATGTCACATGACCATGCAATCTACCATGAGGTGTAACTGATGGATGTCATAATCCAAAACTCATTATAGAAGAAGTGAATATATGAGCGTATCGTGACTGTAATCTTTCTGGTTCTCTACTAAGAAATGGAACTACTAATGTTTTGTCCTCCAAATTGAGCTGCATTTCGGAGTGCTACCAGGGGTTCGGCTATATATGTGACGTCATCGACCCCTAGAGACCCCTCCCCCCTGGATCAGGCAAGGTAAATCATATTCAATACTTATTTTGGATTCATCACCAGGTGAAGGTATTCTTGACATGAATAGAGAACAGTTTGTTGAAGCCGTGAAAGCATTCAAAGAACTGGATAAGAACGGCGATGGAGTACTGAATAAGGTAGTTATATAATATAGCTATTTCAAAAAAGGTCGGTGAAGTTTTTGTTGCTTGTTGTATGTTGCATGTTGCATACCAAGCCCAAAATACACCATGGGTGATGTAAATTCAAGCAGCGAAAGGTCACAACAATATGGGATTTTCCCAGACTTTTTACGCATATAACATTTATAAATGAATATATAATACATTTCAAACTTGATAAGCAACATGCAGCATGCAGCATGCAACAAGCAACGTACATGCATGCAGCCTGCACCAAATTCTATTAACGTTTACTGTTATATCACAGTATGGGACAATCACACAGAACACTAAGTTCCATACCATAGGTAAAAGCCAAAAGATCGAATAAAAATAGAAGTTCATTTTTGCGAAGGGAGGAAAACCGGAGGACCCCGAGAAAAGCTCTCGAAGCACAGAAGAGAACCAACAAGCAACTTTACTCACATATGACACCGAGCCCGGCAAGACTCGAACCCTGGTCGCATTGGTGAGAGGCGAGTGATGAAACCGCTTTGCCACCCGTGCTCACCAACCTTTTTAAAATAGCGCTAGCTGCTACGAGCTACGAGCTACGAGCGCAATTAGCACTTAAAAAATATATATTTCGTTCGGAAATTTGATGTCGAGCTTCAGTTGCAACAAAGCTTTTTTGATGTCATATTCACTTTGATTTCAGGAAGAAGTGAAGAAATGGATTACTCCAGATCAAAAATCAACTGCCTCAACAGAAGCGAAACACATGTTTGAACACGGGGACAAGAATAAGGTATTTACACGGAACTGTGATACTTCTCGCGCGCTGATTGGTCGAGAGCCGTGGTAAATAAGAGAACATACGGATAAATGACGAATCGCTCGCGCAAGGAGCAAGCGCGCGCTTTAAACGTTTTTTTTTTTCCTTTCAAACTTTTCTTTGTTTTTGAATCTTTCATTTGACTTTGTTATGGTAAAAAACAAATTTCCGATAGTTCGTCTACGCCTCTTGAGTCATAACCTTTTGACCAACTTTTGACGTCATATCGTGGTAAATAAGAAGACATTCCACTCTAAACCATCGGAAATTTCAAAACCCAAAATCAGACCGCGTCTGGGGTTGTCTGGATCAAAGAAAAATAAGACGTGCTAAAACTGGTGTTTATCTTTCAGGACGGACAATTATCATACGAAGAAGTGGTTTCCATGGGGCAGTTGTTAGAGACAAGTAAAGCTACTCAATATGGTGAAGTACTGCATCACATGAAGCCAGAAAAACAGGAGTTATAGGTTCTTGATGGAGCTGGACATTAGTTTAATTAGAAATTAAAAATACAGATGTCAAATTTACTTTTGCTGGAATTTAGCGTACTATATATTAAAATGATTGGAAATATTGCTGACGTTCAGTTTTGGCTGTGCAAAAAAGTTGATGATCCTCCCCTCCCCCAAGGCCAAGTTTCCTGCTACCCCTCCCCACCTGAACTAAAACAAGGGTCACTTCTTAACAAGAAATATTTTGTTAAATGCCCCAACACTCCAACATAGACCTTTTCTGAGATAGCGAGCAAGATGCATTGTGCATGGTCTAGCTTGAGTACGAACATTTTTTGTTCATCATGCCTCATATGGTGTGAGGTAGTGAACATGGTGCATTGTGGTCTAGGTTAGGTACAAACATCTTGTGTTCATCATGCCTTATATAGTGTTGTGAGGTAGTAAACATGGTGCATTGTGGTCTAGTTTGGATACAGGCATCTTTTATTTATCATGCCTTATATGGTGTTGTTTTTACTCAAACTAGACCACAATGCATCCTGTTTCATCGAGCTCAGTAAAGGCATAAGGCTGCAGTTGTTGCAATCATGACTGCTGAAAGGACAACTTCATCAATAGTCCCCTTCAAAGTTCCCTGTGCCATCTTGAAAAGTAGCCGTGCCTTTGCATCGAAGCGAGACGAACGGTGAGCTTGCAATGATAGAGGCATGTGAATAATTGTTCAAGGTGTCAAAAACGGTATCTGTTACTGCAAGGTCACCGTTCGTCTCGCCTCAAGGCAAAGTCAAGGCTACTTTTCAAGATGGCTCAGGGAACTGTGAAGGGGACTATTACGTCCTAGGGCACCGAGACCGACACGCGTGAAAAACGTCTGCGCATGCTCTAAGTCCGTATGCAAATTAGTCGAAAGCGTCATCGTGCTATTGTAAAAATATTCAAATTTGACTTTCACACTTGCCTGAAGAATAGTCTTTACGAAATGCCAAAACTTAAGATCAGTTCTTGAAACTTAAGGCTAATTCTTTCATATTGTCTTTATTAACACATTATCTTGGTCTCACAAAAGTATACCCACGAAATTTTTTGTATACTCGGAGAAAACAAGCATTTATTTTCTCACTAAAAGTTTATAATTTCTTGGAAAGCGTGCTGAATGGCACGCTTGCGCAAACGTTTTTCTCTAGTGTCACCGAGACCTAGTTGTGGTGCCTTAGAACTGTTTATTATTATTATTATCAGAAGTCGGTTTTCGACTAAATAAATACATACCTCTGTGATCTTGACAACAGGCACACCAACACAGAACTAGCTTCGTGTCATATCCAATGTGAACTTCCAAGTAAACTCAAATAAAACACTCAAGAGTCTCGAATTTATCACTTATTTACTTCATCTTCGACCATGTGCTTTTACATCGATTACCCAAAAGCCCCTATTCTCCCTGAGCACAGGTAGCCCATGACAGTAAATTCTCCATGCTCTCCGAACACAGGTAACCCATAACAATAAATCCTGTAACAATCAAGCAATAATGAACAACAATTTTCAAAAATTAAAAAACACATGCAGGTATTTCTATTTCCAACCTTGACCGAGTTAATTATCTGTAAACGTGTCTTTTGTAAAAGCCTATAGAGTGTCCACACATGGCGAGACACAAAGTTGGCTATAATGCGCAGAACAAACCCACAATCATTAAATCTGTCTCTCATTACTATATTCTTAATCAAACGCAGACAAGGTGCTCTTAAGCTATAACCGCCCTTGCTTACTTTACACCGTCTTTGTTTTTCAGTGGCTAACGAACCTGTGGCCCTCGTTCCAAGATCGAATTGGAATTTAGAAGTTGATTTTTGTGGAGGGAGGAAAACCGGAGAAAAACCCTCGAAGCACAGGAGGGAACCAACAAGAAACTCTACTCTCATACAACACCGAGCGCAGCGAGACTCGAACTCGAGTCGCCTTGGCGAGAGACAAGTATTAGTGGGATATTAATGAAACCCAATACTGAATAGGAATCGATTTTACATACAATTTTTAATAAACGTCCACCTTTTTCACCGACAAAAAACCTGAATCACTTTACAGCCAATGGTCTTCAGTTAGGGTCAAAGTGTTACTGCCATCAAAAGCCAAGAAGAACTAGAAAAAAATGAAATAAAAGTATTTATTTAGCAGTGGCTTTTCCACAGAGTGGCTCGTCATCCACTGAATATTTAGTATATTTTCGTCCTTCTTTATAACTTCGACTTTTCATCTTTTATGTCGGGTTTTTTTAATTCCTTTTTACACAGCATGAGTTTTTACTTTAATTTCGTCTAATCGTTTCGGCTTTTTCGTTTTGATCACTTCATAGTCATTAGTATTTTGTTTGTTCTTCATTTTAGCATCTGCATGCACTTTATAGATAGAAAATCCCACAAAAGATGTACTTAACTCCCAGGGATTACAAAATAATGAGGCTTCTTGTGAAGCTTAAAGTGATCGACAGTCTATCATCATATCTTTCTTCGCATCGGGGAGACCTGAAAACTTTATATTGATGATTTCCAACCATTCCCGAGAGAGCCAAAAGACAAAGACATGTCTGCATGCATACTGGGCTTAACAAGGAATACTAAGAGTAACGTGTAACTGTAGTAACACCTACATTGTAGTAACCTAGGTACGAAGAATATACAACATTCCGCGCATGCGCATTTCATGTAAAGCTAAATTAACATAGAGTCTCACTGATGAAGGCTAATTATTGCCTCGTTTGGGAATACTGACAGCTAGTAATTGATATTTGCCTACAGCTACCGTCAGTTGTTCCGGAGAAGCGATTGTGATAGGAGATACTGGAGTGACGTGGCGAATAAGATACATTTATCTCTCATGAAGTAAGTTAAACATTTAAATATAGGTATTTGTTATAGGGAAAAACAGGATTGAAAAAGGGTAGTACATTGGTAAGAGAGGAGAGGAGAGAACTGAAGAGAACAGAACAGAACAGAACAGAACAGAACAGAACAGAACAGAACAGAACAGAACACAACAGAACACAACAGAACAGAACACAACACAACACAACAGAACACAACACAACAGAACACAACACAACAGAACACAACACAACAGAACAGAACAGAACAGAACAGAACAGAACAGAACAGAACAGAACAGAACAGAACACAACAGAACAGAACAGAACAGAACAGAACAGAACAGAACAGAACAGAACAGAACAGAACAGAACACAACAGAACAGAACAGAACAGAACAGAACAGAACAGAACAGAACAGAACAGAACAGAACAGAACAGAACAGAACAGAACAGAACAGAACAGAACAGAACAGAACAGAACAGAACAGAACAGAACAGAACAGAACAGAACAGAACAGAACAGAACAGAACAGAACAGAACAGAACAGAACAGAACAGAACAGAACAGAACAGAACAGAACAGAACAGAACAGAACAGAACAGAACAGAACAGAACAGAACAGAACAGAACAGAACAGAACAGAACAGAACAGAACAGAACAGAACAGAACAGAACAGAACAGAACAGAACAGAACAGAACAGAACAGAACAGAACAGAACAGAACAGAACAGAACAGAACAGAACAGAACAGAACAGAACAGAACAGAACAGAACAGAACAGAACAGAACAGAACAGAACAGAACAGAACAGAAGATAAAATACAAAAAGTGAAAACAAGAAGACAAATTTGCTAACTTCGTTATTGTAAAGTACCAGTCGTAGCTTATATGTCCCTTATAATAAAACATATTATTATTATTATACAAAAAAGGAAAGCCGATTGAACTCAAATAAAAAGAGTTAATAGAAGAAGAAAATAGGCAAAATTAACAATTGATAAGATAAATGATTTTCTTCGTTATTCATTATGATCAATTAGTACCTCGTTAATTTTCAGATACTTGTTATCTTGTGTTTGCTTTCACAGACACTTTCTAGGATCTACAATGCATTATATTATTATTACAGTGCAAATCGAAAAACCGTGGGCGAAACAACTCTCTAACTCCAAGAAGTTCGACTGATTCGTAGTGAGATAAACTTCCTGTAGTTAGAGAGTAGTTCAGCTTACATTGTTCAACAAACAATAAACGATTTCACTTTCTTGTTAGGTTCGTTTAGATTCGTTTATACACGTAGATCGTCTTGTTTGTCTGATCGGTCCTTATATTCGTATAACGCAAATCGCTTGCGCTTATAGTCTTTGAATAATTTGAATCATTGTAATACCTACTTTTCGCCCTCAAGGTGCACTAGAAGTGCGAAAGCTCTTTCTTTGCGATAAGAAATTCGTGGAAAAAACAAATGTAAACAATATGGTTATCTCCACGTACAATAACAATTTTAGGCATAGATTTCTGCAATATTTCTGGTTGCCCACGGTTTTTTCGATTCGCACGGCTGTTTATGAGAATATTAATTATTTTCAGCTGGCCAAGTTTCATGATAATTGATCTATCGCACTGATCTATCATTACTTTAATGATTCGTTCGATTCACTATTCTAAAAGGTAATTACAGTAGTTCTAGAACAAACTTAGTATTCTTTGATTCTTGAGAGAACTTAATAGCCAATCTCCGTTGATTCTGGATTCATTTTTAAACTATTGTCGTTCGATAGAAACGTTTGGAATTGTTCTGAGAGATTATTATTGTAGTTTGATGTCAACATTCCCCTAATTGCAAGAACGTTGTCAAGTAAACTACGGTAAATAAAGAAATAAGAAATAGGAATTAATTTTTTCTTAAAAATTGAGAGATATACTAAAACAGTTATATTCTCGTCAATCTCGTCAATCGCCAAGTTTATTACGTGACGACCCTAAGCCGACGTAGGGGCAAAGCGGTCTATACGTCACGTTCATTCCATTATAACACGAACTGAAATTACACAGATTACATGAAGCGAAACAAGCATTATACTCCAAGGAATGATTATAGTACACAGAAGCGAGAGTCTCAAAAGCATCCTGCACTGTTTTCACACCAAGTAAGTACTTAGAAGTTTATTGAAAGAATTTTTATCTTGATAACGTCAAATTCGTATCGACTGAATTGATCTTTCGACCGCTTGACAACTAACGAGGGGGCTGCCACGCGGTAGACTTTGACTCCAAAAATCTCTCGTGATAATTAATAAGAAACAAAGCTTTCTGATACTAAATTCATTGGAAAAGTGTTCTTAGAAATCTCTTTTAAGTTCGTGATTTTTACGATGAATTTAAAGGCAGTGTTTGAAATTCTTTGCCAAAGTCAGACCGGACGAACGAAAAGGAATACAAATTGAAGGTAAGCTTTGTTCTTAATTGAATATTACAATTAAAATTTTCAACTTTGAATCGACAAAACAGTCTCATTTTTCCGTCAAACAGTTAACAACAATTCTTATCATAATTGTATGTAATAAGATGTATATTTCCGAACTTTATAATAGTTCAGCTTTTATTTTACATAATTTGTTCTCTGTCTGTGATGTTGCTTCCTTATAAATCAGTTTTATCGCCAATATTATTCGTGGAGAATTCGTGGATTGAAAAATATTAAGCTTACTTTAGTAAACGATAGCTGTTTTCGTGAGAAACGATTGTGTTATTTCAACATATATTTTATAATTTGACACCGTTATGCTTGATAAATTCCATACAAACATGCCTTGATAAAATTCTACTCATAACTGACATAACTACGAGTTTTGAGCGGTATTTGCTGAAAAAATACATCACTGAGATATAATGACAAGATTTTTTCAGCAAATACCGCTCAAAACTCGCTAAAAATGCATACAACAGTCAAAATAAATAGAATAACACAACAGGTAATAAGTCGACAATTTCCTATTTACATTTTTCCAAATAAAATACAGCATATTCTAAACCCCAAATTTTTTTTTTCAAAAAGTGTTTAAATTTTTTTCAAAAAAGTGTTTAAATTTTTTTTTTCAAGTGATGCATAATGACTAATTTTTCTCATTCCCTAAATCGATTTAATAAATCGAAGAAAAAAAACTTAAAAGTAGCTAAGCTTACGAAAGAGAGCATCCGCTTCACATTTTTTTGCAAACTAATATATTTTTATGCATTTATTTTTAAGAGCGGGTTACCTGTCAGTGATGCTGTTGTTTGACACAGGGATCCCACATACGCTATTTGCGGCACATTATTAAGTTTGCATCTGTCAACCTGTGTTATTCAGTGTTCAGACTAAAATCTTAGCAGTTTTTAATTAAGCTTCCAATATATTGAAATGTCTGGGAGTTCCCAGCCGTAGAGGATAGTTATTATGTGTATCATCATTGGTTAAAACTCTCTCTGATTTTCGATTTTTCTAGTTCATGAAGTTTGGTTCGCCGTTGGATGCCTTATCTTCTTGAAAGACGATTTCATCCCGTCTGGAAACCGAATAACTTATCGCGTATTCTTTGGTGGAGAATACACTGATTCATGCGGTTAGGCGATTGTATGATTACAGCAAGTGCTGCTAACAACGGAAACTATAGTTGGTCAGTTATAATACGATTTGCTAAAAGCGAAGAGTTGAAGCAGAAGGAATTTATATTCACAACTGCACAAGGCTAGTGCACTAGGACATTCGTTTCACAAACAAAAGGATCACATATCATTTCTAACGGGTCTGTCATAATTCCATTTGCCTACATATTATTTACAACGTGTGGATTACAGTATTTTGAAGCGTCCAAACTTTGGTCATCGTGTGAAGTCACTCTTCTGGTAAACAGCACACAATAACCTGAACAACACCCTAATAACTGTTTTGTGCCTGTGGAGATCAGTGAAACGACAGTTGAATCTCTTATACCTGGAAAATACAGCTGCAAAGATCTGTGTTTTGTGCATATATTTCGTCTACAAATAAGTTTGTTGGTGCATCCTGGCCTTGATTAAGGACATTGATAAACAGTTCAAAACGGAGTTCAAGTTCCGCGTCCTTGAGTTCTGCTGCATAATTATAAGTTCAGTTTCAGCAAAAAAGAAATTATTATGCGTCTTATTAACTGCAGGTACGTTTTTTTCAATAGAAAAAGATTAAAATATTTGATTCTTACTGTGATATTATTCACCGTGGTTCTGAACTTGAATATTTTAAAACAAAAGCCGGTTCATAATGAAACAACGAACCTCACAAGGCCTTGGAGATTTATCAACCAGGTTATGTTTACGTCACTGAAAACAAACGCGTCTTGTCCTACAAAACTACTCTGCTTGATTCTTGTCTCAAGCAATGTTGGCAATTTTGACAGACGACATTTAATACGCAAAACATGGGGTCCTGATTATTCTCTCAGAGCAAAGTGGCGGACTGTTTTTCTGTTAACCACAAATAATAATCCAGCCGAAATGAAGCGACTGACAGTCGAAGAACAACTTTACGGAGACATTGTCCGAGGAAATTACAAGGAGTCATTTTTTAATATGGCTTTCAAGGTTGCTATGGGTTTTGAATGGGCAATAAAGCATTGTCAGTTTGACTATTTACTCAAAACAGACGACGATATCTTTGTAAACACTCATGGCTTAATGAATTATTTCCAAGACGAAAACACTTCTAGAAAAGGCCTTTATACTGGAAATCCGATGATTGGAAGCCCAGTGCTGAGGGAAGGTAGATATAAAGTTGAGTACGATAATGGAGAAGAAAGAGATGATCATCTGAATAAGACCATGTTTGCACCATATTGTAGTGGAGGAGGATTTGTTCTTTCCAGAGATGTTGTTGTGTTGATGCTGGATCGGTTCGACTTGGAGCATCCATTGAACATTGATGATGCTTACATCGGTGAGTTAGCTGAGCGAGTGAATGTTAGTGTTTTAGTTAATTCTAAGAACTTTTTGATGTATGCTGACAACTGCCGGTACAATGTGGAAGCATATGTCCAGCATCCAGCCAAAGGACAATGCCTGGAAAAATTGTTTGCACAACATCAAAGGTACTGGGATACTGGGGAACTACCTTCCACTCCTAGACCCACTACTAAACCTCCTACCCAGCCACCCAAAGTAGCTACCCAGCCACCCAAATTATCCACCAAGCCACCCAAAGTAGCTACTCTGCCACCCAAAATACATACTCAGCCACCCAAAGTAGCCTCACAGCCACCCAAAGTAGCCTCACAGCCACTCAAAGTAGCCTCACAGCCACCCAAAGTAGCCTCACAGCCACCCAAAGTAGCCTCACAGCCACCCAAAGTAGCCTCACAGCCACCCAAAGTAGCTACTTAGCCATCCAATGCACATACACATCCATCCAAAGTAGCTACTTAGTAATCCAAAGTACTTACTCAATCCACCCAAAGTAGCTACTTAGCAATCCATAGTACATACTCAATCCACCCAAAGTAGATACTTAGCAATCCAAAGTACATACTCAATCCAGCCAAAGTAGCTGTATAGTGACAGCAAATGTAAACCTAGTCATCAAGAATGCCTACAACGGCACCCAAATCAACAACAAAGCCACCCAGGATATATATCTAGCCTTGGGAAATAATGATCTCAAAGGTGTCAATTCTGAACTTAAAGCAATGCTCCATTTCATTATGATGTCACGTGCAAATAATCTTTTTTTTTTAATGCGTAGAATAGGACAAAATAACAACCACACAAAGAAAACTGGGCAAAATTAATTTTTTTCCGAACTAAGAAAAGCAATGATAGCCACCAAATACTATATTTATAAATTCATTCAAATATTTATGTAAAATGTTTAAAAACCAGACATATCAGAGCTATTAATTCAGCTGCAGAGTCAATCTAGTCCAAATTGTTCTTGTTCTTTCCTTATAAACAAGCTGTGACATCATAGTGAAATAGGGCAATAGCAACTGACAGTCATACGCCAGTCAAAATGTCTGGCACATGATATTTTGTTTTATTATATGAAATAGTTAGTAAATAAACCCCTCCTGGCGGCTGGGATATCGGCTGATAATGTCCGAGGATGAGAAATGGTCCGAAAAAAGAACATTTGGCCGAGAAGCGAAGCTTCTTCTATTATTTATTTTATAACCCAACGACTTCACTGAAATGAATTCAGCAAACACAAACTGCATCGACTCGTCATCTCCAGAGTTTTCAAAAAATAATTCTCTCTCATCTCCAAGCTGGATATTAAAACAATTATTTTGGTAAATGAAAGCTGTTTGACATTGAACTATTGTATTGTTTGACATTTGTTGTTGAATTCTTTGTTGGTTTTTAGTAGTTTATAAAAACAATTTCGAAAACAAACCAAAAACTTCATTCACGAAACATGGATGCTTACCATTAAAGACATTTACAGTATATTTTGTTAATTTTGCGAAAATTCATCGTTGGGTTATAAAGTGTGATATTGAGTGACCTCAAAATAATAAAATTGATATCCCCACTCACACCAGTGGCCAGTGGGGATACGATTTACATCAACACTAGTGGTGTCAAATTTCGACTTTTTGCTCAGCAAGTCTCAAATTCTCCATTGTTTTTCATTGAAGATTTCATATAATAAACAGAACATTACATGGGCGCTTGTAGATAAAAATTTTATCTTCTCGTGCTGATATTATCTCTCACTCATGAAAGATAATATCAACACTTTGAGATAAAATTTGTATCTCCGCGCAACCATGTAATATTCTATATTTTTTTCCCGAATATGACCTGTCAACATGTCAGCTCAAAATCATATTTGACTGGTCAAGTATCAAATTTGGCCGGACATTGACTGTTGATCAGCTGTCATTTTGAGCCCTGAGTCTACAGGGACCACTTTGACAAAATCATCCAACTAGCAATAGAGGTTGTTCACGGCAGCCATGTTTAAGGGTGCGCATGAACAATGCAATATTCTTACATAAGAGAATGTATTTCCCAAAGAAGGAAATTTCTATTGTTTTTCCCACTGTATGGCTGCCGTGAAAATCCTCTGTAGAGAATGAAGCAAGCACTCCCCTTTAGGCCAATCATGAGCAAGCAATGAAGTCAAGATCTGATTAAATATTTGGCAAAGAACTATGTTAGCAACAACATTGTTATTGGCTGAGATCAATATGCTAGTGATTCTGCTCTCTCCTGAGTGGCTACAGTTTGCACTCTACATTGTGATTGGCTGAGGTCAATATGATGCTTATTATGCTCTCTCCTGATTGGCTATTATAGCTTTCACTCTACATTGTAATGAGTTAAGGGACTGGTCATTATTTATTGCCTGAGGGAGGGGGGTCAGCAGATTTTTGTTCCAACAATATATTTTTTTATGATTCCCTCTTTCTTGTGGTTGCTGCTTAGTGATCCCCCCATTGATACCTGTCAACTTTTAGCTGATCTCCCGTCAAGTTGTCTAAAAATCATTTCCTCCCCCAGTAAATCCTCCGACTCCCTGTCCCCCTCCCCCTCCCTCCCAAGGCAGTAAATAATGACTGGTTCCTAACTTTGTCAAAGTACAAGTAGTCCTAGTTAATGTCTGCCGAGTGAAAAATAAGATAACTGGCTTATGTCAAGCCAAGTTAGTGAAGAAAGATTTCGAGTCCAAACTTGGGGAGTGATCCTACAAAGATAATATGATATTTTCCCCCCCTTCGTTTTAGGATTTTTGTTAAAACTTCCCTTGTTGCAGTTAGAGGATATTATATTTGGTCTGATATTTGATTATCTTTAGCATTAGCATTTGAGGGCCACAAGTTTGTAAGCTTTAGCATTTGGGTGTTACCCTCTTTAAATAAAGTATATTATTATTATTATTAAATATGAGCATTTGTAACTGGGAATGATAAGTCATAACTCAAACGTTAGTTCAATAGACCCCTTGCACTAATCCCCAACCTGGGGGTCAAAACAAAATAACTCCCTTCTCTTGAGGATTGAAATCTTTTGTGATGTTAATATTTTTCAATGTTTTGACCCCAAGTTGGGATTTAGTGCAAGGGGTCTAAACTAATTCCCAATCTGAGGGTCAAAACAAAAGAACTCCCTTCTCTTGAGGATTGGAATCTTTTGTGATGTTAATCAATATTTTTCATTGTTTTGTCTCCCAGGTTGGGAATTAGTGTAAGGGGTCTATAGCAGATATTTACAACTCTAAGAGGAGTTACTTTATTTAATATTTTTTAGTTATATTTTTATATTTAGATTTGTTTTACATCGAAGCGAGACATGAGGTGACCTTACAATGATAGAGA
Source organism: Anthopleura sola (assembly GCA_023349425.1). NCBI lineage: Eukaryota > Metazoa > Cnidaria > Anthozoa > Actiniaria > Actiniidae > Anthopleura > Anthopleura sola. Next base: position 2,586,193 of record JALHLI010000019.1, on the reverse strand, counting down.
CCTTTTTTAACTCCTTGGACAATTATTCACATGTCTCTATCATTGCAATAGTCACCCCATGTCTTGCTTCGATGCAAAGGCATGGCTACCTATCAAGTTATTTGAGTTGGGAGAAACGGTCATTCCATAAGCGTTCCTTATTTGTTTATTAAGTAGTTGGCAAGACTACCATCTTGATAGCCATCCAGCTAGTTCTTTTTACTCTTGGGATGACTCATCTCCTGAAACTTTTTCCTTCCTCCATTCCTGAATGAGGATGAGGATGAGGATGAGGATGAGGATGAGGATGAGGATGAGGATGAGGATGAGGATGAGGATGAGGATGAGGATGAGGATGAGGATGAGGATGAGGATGAGGATGAGGATGAGGATGAGGATGAGGATGAGGATGAGGATGAGGATGAGGATGAGGATGAGGATGAGGATGAGGATGAGGATGAGGATGAGGATGAGGATGAGGATGAGGATGAGGATGAGGATGAGGATGAGGATGAGGATGAGGATGAGGATGAGGATGAGGATGAGGATGAGGATGAGGATGAGGATGAGGATGAGGATGAGGATGAGGATGAGGATGAGGATGAGGATGAGGATGAGGATGAGGATGAGGATGAGGATGAGGATGAGAATGAGAATCTTTTATTTGTTAGAACAGGCTGATTATTTTGACAGCTTTCGCTTTCTTTCTTTCTTCCTTCTTTCCTTCCTTCCTTCCTCTCCCGTTCTCTCTTTTTACAAAGTCACTCTCATTTTCTTAAGTTACGCGATAAATGTGTGTTTAAAATTTAGAATTCGGCGTCCTGGGCTATTGACTACCCATTCGGGCTTCGGTCCATTATTCATAATAAAAATTAGTTTCATTATTTCAGTGTATGTGATTTTTAACGAATAAACATGTAAAAAAACATTCTAGATAAATATATGAAATTTTCGCGAGACTTTAATTTCACGATTTAAAAAAAATCGCGAAAAATATGTCGCAAAAATATAATGACGTGAAAAGTAAGTGATCGTTACCCTCCAATTTTGAGAAACCAAGTTCTAGCTTCTATTTTTCTCAAAATCAGGTTGCGAAATTAATTTGTCGCGAAAATTTCACGTAATATTTAAAGGTAATTTAACTTTAATGCGAAGAATACAAGGAATAATTTCTTTGTAAATTTTATTTATAAGATGGTAATAAAACAAACATATTTCTAAGATTAGAATTTAGTATGAAATTACCTAAATATTCTAACGACATTTTGAAGCATGTGGGACGTAGCTCAGGGGCGAATTAAAGCGCATGCGCCTTACATATCAATTGGCGGATTCCCTTCTTTCACATTACCCATAATACATTGTGGTTTGGGAAATAAGCGGTCCATATCTCATTTGAAAATTCAGCATATATCCGTCCAAGTCTTCCGAATTGCTTTTTGACATGCGCAGTGTCATTTGACTCTTGAAACCTGACATGAAACATGACACATTTTCAATGTGGCCGACGCAAAGAAAATAAGGCAGTTTAAGATTCTTTTAAAAGCGAATATAGACGAAATGTCTCAAGATAACCCATACAATTTAAAGAAAGCTGAAAAGACTCATCTTCAAAATTCTTTCATTTTGTTTCTGGCTGTTTCTTATACATCTTTAAATATCATAAGATGCATTTGCAACATCTTCTGATCCGTCTTCAGTATGTGTAACCTCGAATACAGTCGCAAACACGTTACATTGGAAATTTATTGCCATGAATACTAATAACGGTTTCTACAACAAATAAATATAACAAGATACTAAGTGAGTGAACTGCTAAATACAACATTGCAAAGTAGCGACTAAATACGGAGAAAATACTAAGAAATGTACTTACGGAACAAAAAATGAGGCACAAGAAAAAACCAAAGACCTGCTTCGTAAAAACTGAGAACTGGCTACTTAGAAAACGGGCTGAACTGAAAGTACTAGGAATTAGCATACGAGACAAAGAAACTAGGAAACTGAAGTGACAAAACTGGAAGCGTGACCGGAACGAAAAATAAAACAAAGACTAATAATGATAACACAGCGAGCCTAACCTAAATTCCGGCATGCGGCACTTACAGTATGATGTGCGGTTTTTACCCTGGCTACCCCCCAGACCGCAATGTGAAATGCGCAATGTGAAAACAGAGAATAGAAGAAAAAAGTATTCCACAGGAATCCCGAGTAAACGTCTTAAATTCCTTTCTTTATGTTTCTTGCAAAAGCAAAAGGTAGACAGAACATGTCTGCTCTTGTTTCAGCTCAAATTGTCAAAATGCTGAATTGTCTGAATTGAATTTGGAAGACTTTTCAGCCGTGACTGATCATGATTCAGCATCAGCTTGGCTCAGTTGAATTCTCAGAGAAGTACTCCGACCCTGAGACGACATATACGAAGTGTCCACATGTGAAGGTCGATCTGATTGTATATGAAGGTTCATTTTTCATCCAATAAGGTCAAGCTCTGGTTATCTTTTCACTTGAAGAACATTTTCCCCCGCATGTAAGTACTATACTTTATAGAAAATTAATGTTACAGATACAGAAGATACAAATGTCAACAAACGACAGGGAGTTGAATGGAAGTCTCTGCTCGATGATAGAGCTCAATCAACGACAATCCCAAAATTGTAGGGGGGGGGGGCGATCTCCCCCCTCCTCCCCTCCCCCTCACTACGCCACTGTTTGGAAACAAAGTGTGCAACCTCGTATTTTTGATATTCTATTATTTCTAGATCAACTCATCCTAAAAGTACTAAAACCTAAAGCAGACGCGAAAATTGATTGAGTGGGCAAAATGAAAATAGATCTGAAAATCCCCCTGGTTATTCTAGCTGTTGTTCTTCTTGATGGATTTCTGGAAGCCGAGTCTTTCTCAAGAACAACAAGAAGCTCGAACACAAGCAGACCAACCTCCTCCAACCGTCCTGGATCAAGTTCTGGAAGTTCCAAAACCGCAGTAGTCGTAGCAGTAGTAGTAGTGATAGCACTTATGATCTTTGTCATTATTGGTATCACTTTTATTCGCCGTCGGCGATCGCGATAGGTAGAGGAGTAGCGAGGGGGGGAGGGGGAGGGGGAGGGGGGAGAGGGATCGCGACTGCCCCCCCCCCCCCCACAAAAAATATTGACTAAAAATTGTAAACTTCATTTTGTTTTGAAAGATAATGATTCTAATTTTTATTCATGTGATAGTTTTTTTCCTTTTGATCTGACGGATGAAGGAAAGACAGCTTAATGAAGACATAATAAGAACAATAAAGGCAAATTAACAGAAGTGTTTGGCGGGGTTACCATAACATTGTAGCGAAATACTGCGGGTCAAGTCCAAGTACTTGTACGTACGCGAGCAAGGCCAATTTCAACAACTGTTTTGTCTCATAGTTTCTAACTAAATCTCTGGACACCGTCATATGCGAGTTAATATAATATTGCTATGAAGCTTCAACGATTTTGTTCCTTCTTGAAGCGTTTTAGGGGTATGCCTCCCCCCCCCCCCCCCCCCCCTGCAGCACACTGGCCTGTACTCATCACAGAACTTGATAGAACATGACTGTTCTTGCTTCAGCTCAAACAGGAAAAACACTTTGCTTAAGCTAAATTGAACTAAGAAAGCATTTCAGTTTTGATTTGAATTACCTGAGACGTGCTACGACTCCAAGACGACTTATACAAAGTATTCAATGTTGATGTGGATCTGATTGCATGAAGGTTCATCAGTTCATCCAATAAGGTCGGTCAAGCTCTGGTTATCATTCAATTTTACTTGAGGAAGGCGTTTTTATCAGGAACGTTTTTATCATGTAAGTATTACCTTAAACTTACTAAGTCTCTGTGCAGACGCAATGTCGGCAAAAATGGACCCAGATATAAGCTGATGGAATCCTCTACACGAAGAGAGCTGAGGTTCCTTTAGATTGAAATGCAATTGCAAAGATTTCCCAATTCCAACTATGGCTATCTTTGAAACCACAAATGAAGTCGATTGCTGAGATTTCATTTACTTTGTAGACGAATTCAAGCAGTTCAAACATTCTAAGTTAAAGCATTTTTTTAAAACCACTTTTAAGGTGGCTTCCTATAGTATTTTTCAGACCATACCTTTCATTTTCCTTTTACACTGCCTACTGGCTAAATACTAAAAGTTAATTCTCTTTCAAACAAGAGATTTTTTTTTTTTCTTTGCGTGAATATTTTGAAAATTTTCACGCAAAGAAAAAAATATATCTCTGGTTTGAAAGAGAATGAACTTTTAGTATTTAGCCAGTAGGCAGTGTATTAGGAGGGGTTTGTTTTGGAGTATTTTAATAGTAATTCGGTTTTCCTGAGTATCTCTCGGGCCGCCGTAACTTTCAATGTGCGAAAATCCCATTTATGGGCGAATTTTTTGAAATCTAACAGACTGATTTTCTTTAAAATAGTTGGAATCGTTTTGCAATAGCTTGAAGTTGATGATGTCGTTTGCCGCTGGTCTAGGTCTCATCGAGTTTTAGAGTTATTCGATAAAATACAATTTCAACAATATTTGTTTATCGTTGCCAAGGTAGCGTCAATCAGGCTAAAACTAACATCATTTTAAAATTTCATCTTAGCTCTATTACTGGTCCAAAAATCAAGTATATAGGTATAAGTTAAGACTATGAATAAGCCAAAGGAAAATGAAAGGTATGGTCTGAAAAATACTATAGGAAGCCACCTTAAAGATATTAGACTAATACACTTTAGTAGACAAAAATACCATAGTTTTCTTTTGTGTCTATTTGACTATTACACTTTAACAAGAACGAAACAACGTTTGTGCTTTACTTTTCAAATGTCACTTACAGATGATTGGGTTCGTGACATTTTTCAGAACAAATTTGTCACTTTACTGATTTGAACAATATTGATTTTTAATCTTAACATCTTCCTGAAACAATACTAATCAGTCATTACATGAAACCATAGTTAATATTAACTATGCCTCCGATTAACTATGATGTAACACAAACCGGAAAATATTTTGACAAGAGACTGTCAAAATATTTTCCGGCTTGTGTTTCATCATAGGAAAAACATGTCAGAAATCCTTAGAAATGGCGTTTTTGTAACGCTAACCGAATGATTTTGTCACGCTGTTATACGCTGAAACATGAGAAAATATTTCAACAATGAATAAAAAGTAAAAGGGCAGGAATTAGAATTTGTGACCTTATCCTAGAAATGGCGTTACATCTCAAAGCATTTTTGTCACGCTAACCAAATGGTTTTGTCACGCTATTATACGCTGAAACTGGTACTGTATTCCTTTACGATATTTAACCCAAAAAGCCCCTGATAAAAATAAAAATCCTAATTCCTCTTTAGTTTGGGCGTAATGTTTTCCCATTTCAGACCACGTGTCATTCCCTAGAGTATCATTTCTTGGTTTAACGGTTGTGCATGAGAAGACACATGAATATGGATACAACTCAAACAAAGAATCTTATTTTCAAGAGAATGACACATGGTTGGATCTGGAAAGGGAAAACTTTACGCCCAATCTAGTCTATTGGCGGCCAAACCAAGCATGCATACTTTTCGTAAATCTCCAAATCCCCGTAATTTTTGGTATCGCGATTCTCCTATAAGTTTCATTGCCGGCCGATAGGAAAATCGCGATACAAAACTTATTGCGATTTTGAGCCGCCAATACGGGTTCATATTGACGGCGTTGGAAGAAAATATATTCCGTATTGGTTTTCGTCAATAAGTTACAAATACTCGAATGTTTTTACTAGATCAAGTCAGCCACTAAAAGGCCCAAGGTAGACACGAGTGACCAAGAATGAAAATAGATCTGAAAATTCTCCTGGTCATTCTGGCTGTTGTTCTCCTCGTCGGATTCCTGGAAGCCGAGCCTTCCTCAAGGAGAAGAACGGGCTCCAGTACAAGTAGACGGCGCTCTTATAGCAGTAGTGGTAGACGACGCTCATCGAGCTATTCTCGTCGCCGAAGGACTTCCTATAACAGTTCTTCATCAAGTTCTGAAAGTTCCACCAGCACAATAGTCATAGTAGTTGTAGTGATAGTCGTTTTGGTCGTTATCGGTATGATTTGTTATTTCTATCTTGTGTTTTGGCGTAGGCGACAAAGCCTTCCGCATTTCGAACCAGAAGTACGACACTTTGAGAATCGAAATCCAATATATAATAGACAAGATGATGATGCAGCTTCAAAGACTGAAGGAGAACCAGCCAATGAAAATCACCCACCACAAAGTACTGCCTTTGATAATGCTGGAGTTGATACAGCACCAATATTGCCTTACCCACCCGGGAACATTGACCAAAATCCTGTCTATCCACAAGCTTCCCTTCCATACCCCCCACAAGAAGGTATATATCCCCCTGACGAAGTCAAAAATGCTCCTCCCTACCCCTCACAATCTACAAGTAGTGCCTATCCTCCTCAGGGGACGGGAGAGGAAGTACCTGGTGTGCACCAAGCGACATGGCCAGGACAAGCACAAGAGGGAAGTACTGTATGCGCTCCTCCAATACAGTTTGAGAGTGGGCATGATTTGCCACCACCTCCTGCTTACGACGATATAGAATCGAAGAAAAAGCTGTGAACATTTTCCCTTCATTAACTTTCTGTTGGCTTGTTGGCTTGTTGGCTTGTTGGCTTGTTGGCTTGTTGGCTTGTTGGCTTGTTGGCTTGTTGGCTTGTTGGCTTGTTGGCTTGTTGGCTTGTTGGCTTGTTGGCTTGTTGGCTTGTTGGCTTGTTGGCTTGTTGGCTTGTTGGCTTGTTGGCTTGTTGGCTTGTTGGCTTGTTGGCTTGTTGGCTTGTTGGCTTGTTGGCTTGTTGGCTTGTTGGCTTGTTGGCTTGTTGGCTTGTTGGCTTGTTGGCTTGTTGGCTTGTTGGCTTGTTGGCTTCTCTCTTCAATTAACGCAACACTGAACAAGTTTGAGTGACATGGAATTCAAAAAGGACAGATCTTATTTCAGTACATGTTCTTACCTGAAGGCTTATATCCCGGCTGGCCAAAGCGAAAGTGGAACTATATACTTTCCTATCACTAAATAATATCTAGATGTTTCTAGTCCGCAACACCAAGCACTCCGTTTTCCTTAAGCCATAATTACAAACCTAACTTGTGGGGCTCTTATTCGAGATTTAAATATTACTCTGTTTTTCGGATAATATTTTATCCAAGCAAGCGGTGCAACTGATAAAAGGTAGCTTAAGCTAAGCGTTGGAATCTTGAAACTTCTACATGTACAGAACACAGGATGGGAGGAAATCACAGTTTTATTGGTTAAAGTTCCATGAACAATAGAAAAATTCCTGCAGAAACCAAGGGAAAATGTTGAAGGGACGACTTGCATGCGAATTACAACATATTTCAATGGAAGTTCAAAAATCATGGAAATGAGAATCAGCAGTTCCAAGCCATGGATGATTGGAAAACGTACGCATCATCTTATCATTTCAATATTATGGAAAGAAGTTGGAAGTCCCACGTCCAACATATTTTTATAAAACTTCCGCCGTATTTTCATGGTAATCCTGGGACAAAATTTCCAACATATTCCCAAGATAACTCCAACATACATGCTTTATCTTAAGGCCGAACTTCCAACATTTCCCATGAAACTTTCTACATATTTCCATAACATGGAAGTGCTTATAAATCCCTTGCAGCACGGCAGATTGCAGCTCAATTTGGAGAACTAAACAATGGGTTCCAGGTCTCAGGAGATTGAAATTCTTTTGTTTTGTTCTCGAAATTGAGCTGCTTTGGCGTCAAATGCTATAAATCTATAGAGCTTTTAAGTGTTACGTCAGAATATCTTAAAGATTGTATGATAATGATGAAACAAGAATCAATTAAACACAGCGACAAATCGTGGTGGACTATTTTTAGCATAGTTAGTTAAATATCAGAAGTTCACTCTAAAAGTAAGACAAGGCTTTTAAAATGAAGTAGAGAAATATCTGTAGAAATATGTATCACCAAGCTTGATAACATTAAAACCTAAACCATGCAGTTTTAAAATGATTGTACTAGTCTGATATAATTTTATACTTGTAACAGCATGGCACGGCTAACACACAGATTGAACCCTGAAACAAACTCTGGACTGATCTGCTGAAGTCAGGGCCATGTCATGTTAGGCAGTGCAACGATTTTTTGGCGCGTTCCCCATGCCCCCCGGCTCACATGCCGCTTCCTGACAGAAAGAGTAAACAAGTTCAAAGCACTTTTATGTTTTTGCGCTCCAGACATCTCCAGACGTGGCAAGTGTTTTCCTCGAGTTTTGGCTTTCGTCCATGAAAGGTACAACGATCTGCCAAAAAACCAAGACGTCTGAAAGTTGTGGAAGCCAGAGGAGCCTTCTAATTAAAACAGATTTGTGCTCGATAGACAGCTCAAATTTAAATTTGACCTGTTATGAATTTTACTTATAGTAACGAATGCAAACTTGTTCAAAGAACCCGCTTTTTTCTTACTGCGCATGCTCGATGAATTAATTAGGTCGAGTAAGCCAGTCCCGACCCACCAATTTGTTTTTATCTGGTCCGTCTTAATGCGCATGTGCAAAATAACCAAAATCTTGCTTCCGGTTCTTTGATTTTTCCATTCTCGTTCCTAGACCCTTCTCAGCTTTCTAACGAAAAATCGATTTTTTGTGAGAAGGGTATAGGAAAGATAACGTGACTTTTACAGAGCTCCGACTCATTTCGTCGACCATGCGCAGTAAAAAATAAGGGCTATGGGAACGAGATTGTGACTGTTGCAATGATGACTTCTCATGCGCATGCGTGTGTAGGCAATCCCCACACAACACCATATTTGGGCATCACTAATTTTGTCAAGTATGTATTATTAAATATAGCACTTGTGAACAATTGGAAGAATCTTAAATGCTTGATAAGCATTACCTACAATGGTAGCAGAGCTAACAATAGATAACTGAGCTAAATTTAGAAAATCAAACGTGAATTTCATCATCTTTCGACTAGCTTGTGAAATGGCGTGAAACGAGTTGTGTCGTCTGCATTCGCGTTTTCTGAAGTCCACCTTTACAATCAGCAATGACAACACAGCATTTTAGCACACAATACTAACCAAGAACCAAGACTCACTTTCTACAATTTCCACGTCATCATGAAATTAAATTTTTTTGAACGATAAAACCGAACAAATTTATCGAAGCATTTTGAGGCTTCACCAAACTTTAATCTTCATTGATATTCATGACTTCTGATCCCAGTTGTACAAATGAAAGACTAGAACAGGCACATTTGTAATATAATTAGTTTTCTGTTGCTCAAATGATCGAATAATTTGGATAATTTGTAAAAATACGTGTTTGAGTTGCTGCAAAATTGTCAAGTAAAATACAAATCACTTGTATCAAAGTACTCAGTTCTAGAAGGTACTCGTGTGGAAAAGCTATTGAAAGTGTTAGACATCAAACTCAGTCAAATCTAGTCCCAGAAATAAAGGCGTAATTTTACTCTAATTTCGTGGTACATTCTCGTCAAGAAATTTTAAGTTTTACAACTCTGCAGGTCATTTTACTTTGCTAATCTTTTAGCCAAAACTTATTCGACAACGTTGTATCGAAGGATACATTTTAAAAGCGTTATTGTGAAATATACTCAGCTTGTGAATGGTTGTTCACACGCCCCTTAAAAAATTAATTGGAAAACGTTAAAAATAAAATACACATTGAGAGTACCGAAAGAACACATTTTGATTGTATTGAAGTTGAATCAATTAGTTGGACAAAAATTTTATCAAATATTTTCACATATAAGCGGTCTGCTTCCCAAAGCTCAATGACCAACTAAAATCATATTTTTTAAAATTTTGATTGGAAAAAACAACAAACTTTTAATTTGCTAAATCGTTTCATTTACCCTTGAATAGACTGACCGGTACTTTTAATTTTTAATTTGATTTGAGTAAGCTGTACATGTTCAGCAACACTGATTCACTAAATTAGAATAACGTGACCCTAATCAGTGTTATAAATCATATTTGGAATGACACATACTGTGCAATGGTTAAACATTCCTATTGTTTTTAGACATATTAGTTTTGCTTGATACGAATTCAGAATAGGAGGGCGCTGAGGCGTGCATGAATTAAATGACAGCGAGTAAGTTGCAAAATTTTCTTTCGTAACTTCAATTATTTTGGTTCCTCTACGAATTTGTGCAAGCTAGAAAATAAAATCTTATCGCTTATATCATTATTCAATCGTTCTCTGATCTTATTTTTCTTCTTTCAAAGTCAAACTATAAAGAGAAAAGAGGAAAAGTTGTGATAGTGATGGCTTGATTTGAAATATGAGTGTGCTACTGGCATGGCCAACATATTCAGAACCTTGGAGTTTTGAGTCACCAATACTAAAATCCTTTACGTACTTTCAAAACATTTCGAATTTATTCAGAAGCTTTAAATGAATAGAAAATTGATAAGACTGGAATCGATCACAGGAAACTCAGAAACATTTCATAACTTTATTTTATAAATTTTTACTCTTTTGTACGATGCCACTTACTTTGATGAAAGAAAATATTTGTCTTGGGAAAATAATTATTTACAAAATCTATGTACAAAACTATCTTATTTTTGTGCAGGATGTACATGTTATATTTTACGTATAGATTTCGTTTCTGATATCATTTTTAATATAAAATAAAAAAAGATTTCTATATAAAAAATTCAATGTCTTCCAATATATTTACAACTGATTTACATTTTGATTGTATTTTACGAAACAGTTAATAGTAGTTTTGCTCTCAGGCTTTGAAAAGAAATTGTAAAGATACATTCATTGGAACTTATTTTGAAACAGTGAAAAAAATTGGCTTTTTTTCTCAAAAAATTGTGCAAAAACTATACAATGTGAAAATTTGTATATCGATTCATACTGATGTACGATGTCAGTACAAATGTGGAAATATATACATACTTTATCAGCTCATTTTTTAGTTCATTGATAGCAAGAGTTCAAAGTGTTTTTAGTAAATTGTTAAAGGGACTTGCTGGTTGACTGTAAAACCATAGCTTTGTGGGTTTTCTAGATCTATGTGATGTAGTCGTACAGTGTTATCCATTCGCCATTCGCTTGGCATTGCACTTGTCCTTCCACATGGACTTGTGACATCTCTCTTGATAGAATTACCTCTCTGAGTATGGTTTTGATCATCATGAAAAGGCTGGAAAGGAGCGTGTGCAGACTTCATCTTCAAAAGGTCTTGAATGTGCCGTTTCTGTTGCTCCATACTGATATCCACATCTGTTTCAGCCAATGGCGAGAAGTGCTGAAATTGCATGACCAATTTTGGTGAGCTTTCTTCTTCATAACATGGTTTGGCCAAGCTGTTACTTTGTATCGAACTTGTAGATGTTTTTTCGACTTCATTAGTTCCTCTTGGATTCAAGTTATACTTGTGAAGGCTCCATGCAGGCGAATATGGATTGGACCAGTTTGTACTCTCGTTATTGATTCTCACACTTTCAGCAGTTTCTTTCCTCAATTTCTCCAGAAGTGCTGTAAATTTAGGGTCCATTATGCAAGGAGGCAGAGCATTTTCAAGCTTAGACTTCTTATTTCGCCAAAGTGGTCGACCTGTCTCTTTATCGAACTCCACAACATTGAACCAAAGACGTTTCCTCGAGTTCTGTCTCGTCTGTTTTCGTGGCATTTTGCAACACCTTTTCTGAAACTGAATGCAATACAGTACAACAATGAAACGCTGTTCTTCAATGCACTCTAGTTCCAAAGAAATTATATAAATCTTAAATTCAAAATCAAAATTTTACAACAAATTACAAACAAATTTCAGTGTATTTCCTACTACTTATGCACAAAACCCACTTACCTATAAACTGACGTTCAACTCTGATGCCAAAAGAATTTTACTCGACGTAAAGATTTCCTCGTAGACTCATATGCACACGTTTCTGTAATTATAGTTTTTACTGCATGCAGTTCAGTATATATACACCCCTAGCGACAACCCGCAACAAGGCAATTTACCATATATGGCAACGAGCTCAAATGCTTCTTTCATGGTTGAGAAGACTTCAAGTAGTTGGAACATCTAACTCTTTCAAGAAGTTTTCTATTAAGTATACTGAACTCTTGGACATTGTTGAAGGCTTCCGGTTGAAGAGACGGTCACGAGAGAAGGTTGTAGCATTGTGGATATTTCTACATCGTTCTACTACACTTAAAATACTGAAGGGTTGATCACAAATACAATAGTTGTACTTGGATTGTAATTTTCCTTAGCTCTTCTTGATAAATTCTGGCTTAGAATGTCTCATACTAAATAATTTTTAAATTGTATTTTTTTCCCTGAAAATAAAGTTTAGCGACATGGATTCTTCATCTTGAACATCAGTGACACTTTGCTTGTACTTATCATAACTTTTGAAATCTTTTTTTAAATTTTTTATCCTAGTTTTATAGTTCTACTCATTTCGAAAGTGTATAAAAGATTTGGAGCTGAAAGTTCTAAAATTATGACAATGTTTAAAACACTAATAAATTTTCTATAAGAAATATTTGCAAATTACGAAGAGCACGCTTTTAGATAGGAACTACGATTTCGCAATTTATTGAATAAGATTAGTACTTGAAACTCCTTGAAATGATAAATGTAATCTGATAAGATACTAGCTATTTATAGTAAGTTCAATAACCAATGACTCGAAATATCTAGAAAGATCTTTCATTTCGATCGTGTTAGCAATATGCTGAAATTTGCTGATGTCGACATAAAAATTTGTCATGCTATCTCTTTAGTAGTATTTTTTTCCTTTTTCTGACGACGATGGATTAAAGGATTTTCGTCCTTGAAGCTTTTTGTGGCTTTTGTATATGTGTATATGATACTTCTGATCAGTGGGAGACCTTGGAGTGTAGATTTTTTTTGTAATGCTTGGCTAGGGACCCCAAGGACATCGCAGACGAAGCGAGAATCTGTTCCTGTGTTGTGTGAAGCATGACAAAACGTTTGACATGCTATTTAAAGATCGTGCAAAAATTTAAAAAAGGGTGGTTTGTTCGTGGTTGTTGAATTCTTTCTTCTTCTTTTCCTTCAACCTCTTCTTATTTGAAAAAAAGAATAGTTAAAAAGTTAAGCATTAAAAAAATGAACATTTCAATTCGCATTTCTAGAGGAGTAACGTAGCAACGAAGACGATGATTATGTAACGTGCGTGCAGTTTCAGTCTCTACGTGTTCCTTACAAACCCTCGGAGCTTTCCCCTTACAGTTCAATATCGCACAAAAATCATATCACACCAGAAGGTTCCACGGAAATAAAGTTATAAATATCATTGATTCATAAATATAATCTTCCTGATCGATCCTGAGGCAAAAATATTTGATTGGTAGATTTTTGAGTACAATATTTTGTCTTTTTGATTATAGTATGATTTAGTTTATAACTTTATAATTCCCAGGGTTCACAATTCTTTTGGTCCGCGTCAAGAAACAGGGGCCTGGACTAGCTCTTGGCCAATCATCAATAAGCAGCCTCTTGTCCTTCTTACTTCACAGACTCGAGCATGCGCAGTAAGAGTGACAGACCTCTAGGATCGAGTAACCAAGCCTTCCTGGTTCTAGTCAAGGTTCTCACTCCCCTTAGTTACCGTTGCTATGTCTCACAAGCTCAAAAAAATTAGCCAGGATGTTTCAAAATTTAAAACAATTGATTGAAGGAATTGATATGTGATGATATGTTGCTTAAGGTTTTACTGTCCTTGCTACTCTTCATTCATTCATTCATTCATTCATTCATTCATTCATTCATTCATTCATTCATTTTCATTCATTCATTCATTCTTTCATTCTACTCATTACAAGCAAAAGCCCAACTTAATCACGATTGAAGTGCACATAACCTTTTTTCAATACTTTCAGTATTGATTCTACATGAAGTAAATATTTGAATGATAAAATATTTCTTCATTTGAGTGGTGCGTCTTTAAAGGAGCACTTAAATCAAGAAATATTTTACCATTCAACTATTTACTTCATGTAGAATCAATCCTGAAGGTATTGAAAAAACTGTACTACATAAAATTAATCGGCTTTTTTCAGTAAGCGGGTGCGGCTATTCCCTAAAGGACGGCTTTTGTCCCGATAGGGAATCCTTACAACAAAGTAATTAGGAACCACATAGTTCATTAGCATAAACGACAGTTGATCACTACCGAATGCAACTTCCAGCGTCATTCAGTCTACTCAGTATGACAGACAAGAAAGTCCTTCAGAGTTTGCTGCTTGTACTTTATCTTAGCGTAAAAGGTAAGCGCTCCATCATCAAATAATTCCTAAGCCGTTTGAAATATGAGTGATCGCGGTTATTATGACTAAACCTTTTTGAAAATGAATTACGGTATTACATTTTCTCCGAAACTCGTACACTTTAATGTCGTATTTGATTTCCTAGATTGACAATTCATTTGGTCACTCGATCGGTCAGCCTTCGCTGTAGTTCTATTACTTAGCGTTAAGGATACAATGATCTAACTTGTACTGCAGTGAACCGTACAACAATCGTAACTGGTTAAAAACCGCTAGTTGTCAGTGCAAATGATTGTATTCAGAAGCTTTAAATTTTCGCAAATTCCAACTATAAGCAAGTGCGTGCCATATTGTAACAAATATTTTTCTTAAATTTATACTTGTGTTTCATACATTGTGTTTTATACATCGTAAAAACTGATATATTTTGCTATTCCATGTTATATATTTAGCTGTTTTGTTTCGAAATCAGAATGTCAGAGACATTGCATACTTTTAAATACAGAATTACGAATTTTCTTTTTAAGAACTATTTTTTTCTGAGATTTTGATATGTGTACCAAGCACCTCTTTTTTATTATTTTATTATTTTGTGTATGTTTTGACTGTTCAGTGGATAGATAAGAAAATAATGATCAGAATATTTATCGTCCTTTTTTTTACGAGAGTAGCTCTTAATAACCAGTGGCTAAAAAACCTGCTGCACTCGTTCCATGATCGAATTGGAATTTAGAAATTGATTAGTTTAGAGGAGGGAGGAAAACCGGAGAACCAGGAGAAAAATCCTTGAAACACAGTCAGGAGAGAACCATCGAGGAATTCTAAGAGTTTTGAAACATTTCTGAAATCAAAATCTAAATTTCCTTAAATTTCTTCAATTCATGGCTTTAAAATTACCACTTTTTCATTGGTACGCGCTGATCGAGAAAACAGTAGTCGCGAAAGGTTCGGGAAATTTGGCAATACACTGTCGTCAATCAAACAAATTCATGGTTCAAACTTCCCTTAATCATCGTTGCTATGTCCCACAAGCTCAACAAATTAGCTAGAATATTTCAGAATTTTAAACTCTGAAACTCTGAAAAATAAGAGTGGTAGTTTTAAAGCCATGAATTGAAGAAATTTAAGGAAATTTAGATTTTGATTTCAGAAATGTTTCAAAAACTAATAGAATTGTGTCATATGTGAGTATAGTTGTTTGTTGGCTCGTAATCCTTGTAGTACTCTTTAAAACAGATACTGTGTAGTTGTTTGTGGGCCAAGATCTTGAATCCACTGAAAAAACTGCTGCAACGGTGATTGGTTCGCTATTGGTTCGTCGGGACCATTGATTGCTATACTTATACTCTGATTGACGGCAGCGGAGTGTTGCCCGATTTCCATGCATCGACTGTGGTCTCGATCGTCGCATAGCAATGCCAACATGGTATATAACCATTTCTTTGTTTCATGGTATTCAATTCTATACTTTCACATTGCCCATAATACATTCCGGTTTGAGGGTAACCGGTCAAAAAGAGTCATAAGATTAAAGGTTCTTCAATCGAATGTACACTATACCTGCTTTTATCTGTAAAATATTGATTATCGGTTTATTCTGAGTTATTTTCCCACATTCAGAATATCAAGAAGTTTAGTGTGACAGAAAATGTATCGACTCACGAAGAAGTGCTCAAAATTAACTTTATAGACTTCTTCAAAAAAATTTCTTCAAGTTTCTTTAAGCTGTTTCTCATAAATCTTTCAATATCATACACCTTATGCATAAAGAGTAAAGACTGGGAACGAGCACCATGAATCATCAATGATTTCAAAAATATATTTTGATTACAAGAAAGAGCATGTCTAAATTAGTGATTTGGTAGAGTTCTGTTGTTATATATTAAATCACTACAGAGTTATAAGCATTTGAAATGTGCCAAAAACATGAAAACGAGGCTGGTCAGGCCTTGGTTGTTGTTTCCATACAAATCTTTCTAATTTCAAACAGCTGTAGCTTTTTATCATTTAATGTTAGTAAGCTGAAATTTTTGAAGATTACTAAAATCGATATACTCTTTACAATGAAAGCAATGGTTTTTTCAATAACTGATGAACTAAGGTATTTCCATGGCCACGCCCTTATGCATAGGGTGTATGCTGAGGAACTTACATGACGTTAAAGCATGCTGAAAATAGAGCGTATAATCATTATATACTCTATTATCAGGGGGGACGTGCCTCACTACGCCAGTGCACATCATGGGTCGTACGTCATGTGCCAAGGGTGACGCATGTGACAACAACAACAACAACAACAATCGTTTATTAAGTACCAATAATTAAATAAAAAAGAATTACAAATGTAATTGTGACGTTATGGGATTATGTATTACGTAAAGGATATGACGTCATATGACGTAGATGGGTAAATTATATTATTTGATACGTATCGTATGACGTATGACGTATGACGTATGACACGTGACATATGATTAGTGACCCTTGGCACGTGACGTATGACCCGTGATATGCACTGGCGTAGGGAGGTACGTGCCCCCCTCCCCCCGGCACTCTCACCAGGCCAATCACAGTAAGGAGATGATAACTAGCGGTAAGCTAATGTGGACTGTATACAATCACAGTAACGTACGGGTGACTTGCGTGACACGTGACATATGACGAGCATAACGCTAGGTTTTTGAGCTTTTCTCTTTTCCCCAAGCAATCCCATTACTCATCTTATTAATGAGTTTAACTTTGCTGTTTCCTATCAGTTTACAGCTCACCTGTCAGCCCAACCCTGTGTGGCCCAAGTCAGTTTACCTGCTCAGATGGTAGGTGTATACCACTGGCTTGGGTGTGTGACGGTACAGCGGACTGTTCTGCAGGCCTGGATGAGTTGACTAACTGTACTTCCTGCAGGGGAAGAGACACATTTGAGTGCATAAACAAACAGTGCATCCCAAAACATCGGGTCTGTGATGGACTAGTCGACTGCTATGATGCATCAGATGAGCACAATTGCAGTAAGTAATACCCGGCACATATGATCATAAATATTTCATAGGGGGTAGGGTGGAGAGCTTTGAACATAAGCTTGAGTTGTCGTGGAGTAATGGTCTAAGTTTTAGCGCAAGGCTAACAATCCTGTCCAGACAAGCAAAGCAATTACAGAAATTCGATGATAGCCAGGAGCGCCTCCTGGTGCGCAGAGTTATAATGTATAACAATATGACGAATGGTTCCAAATCGAGGTTTGATTTAATAGATTGCAGTAAATGTATGAACACATCAAGTCTAACCTCGACTTGGAACCATTGCTTCGTGGGCACTCAAACAAATTCTGTAAAGGTCTTAGATATGTCCAACGCTCGTACATTCTGGTCCCATTGGACCACTGGTCGTAATACATTGTATACTGAGCTGAGGCTTCATTCACCAGTTGCTTCGGAACTAATACTGCAAGCTGGCTTCCATTGCATAGGAGGTATTTTTTTTGATACCTCTTGTAGGACTTATTAACAGTTTGTACCCTCACTTCTTGTACGTTTCAGCGAAGTGGACCGGAAGTCACGTGACCTGTGGACCTGAATATTTCTCGTGCGACAATGATACTTGTCTATCGATAATGAAACTATGTAATCAAGAAAAAGACTGTGAAGACTCGAGCGATGAAGGAGGACGATGTGGTATGAAAGGATACAATAAGTTAATTAAGGTTATACGCTTCCTGATTGGTTGACTTGACCGTGGTGTATAGAGTATATATACCACGGTCACTGCATGCATGTCTGCTCACGCATGGCGTGTGCTTTAAAAATGTGACAAGTTGATGTCGCAAATCTTGCTGTACGAGAAAACACAGCACTGAAAAAGATTATTGAACCCTGAAACAACCTCTGGGCTGATCTAAGTCAGGGCATGGCTAACTCACAGATTGAACCCTGAAACAGCCTCTGGGCTGATCTGAGTCAGGGCATGGCTAACTCACAGATTGAACCCTGAAACAGCCTCTGGGCTGATCTGAGTCAGGGCATGGCTAACTCACAGATCAAACCCTGAAACAGCCTCTGGGCTGATCTGAGTCAGGTCACGACTAACTCACAGATGGAATTGGAATATAGCGTGTCGGGTTTTGCGGAGGGAGAAAAACCGGAGAACCTGGAGAAAAACACTCGCTGAATCAAGGAAGACGGATACCATTGTTTATCGGTAACTCTTTTGTCAAATAAATTTATATGCAATGCTAATCAAAGATCACATCTGTTTTTCTTCAGAACTCCTGGAATGTTCTAAAGCCAATGGCGGATGCGCCCAATGGTGTCATGATTCTCCCAGGGGACCCCTGTGTGGATGCCAACCAGGATTTGTCAAGGGTCCCGACGGGAAAATTTGTAGGGACCTGAACGAGTGTCAAAGTGGTATCGATTCCTGCAGTCAGATTTGTATCAATACTGTTGGTAGCTACGAGTGCGCATGCGCGGAGGGTTATCACGTGACTTCAGACGGACGCGGTTGTACGGTTCAAGGTTGGTTCCTGGTCTCTTTTTTTCTTGTCTACATCATATTGAATGATCCTTAGTTCCCGTCTTTCTTAGCTTACAACAGGAAGCCCAGCAAAATTTTATAAGAATCTGTCAATTTTTTTCACATATAGAATACGCCTTAATGTTCATGGTTGGCCAGCGGCTTTTCCTCCTGAACTCAAATTCCCGAGAGCCATCCGTGCTTCTGCCTGTCCCGGGTGATGGAGGAGGCATGGATTATGATCTCCAGGACATGAAACTTTACTGGGCAGACAATATAAGAAAGGTCATCTATACTGCATCCATACGTAGATCATGGAATGATATAGAAGTCATTATACAAGGTAAACATCTTTTCGGCTTAAGCGTAATGTTTACCAAGTTTAGACCACATGCCATTCCCTAGAGTATAATTTCTTTGATCCTTGTTCTCAAGGGAATGACACGTGGTCTGGAATAGGAAAACATTACCCACAAGGTAAAAAGGTCTATATAACACAAAACCACTCGCACATATCTGACTTAGATCCCTATGAATTTATATACGCAGATATACTGTAGAAACGATAACGCGGCTTCAAGACAAAGGCACAAGCTATACATTTTTTATAGCGCGCGCTTTGTTACAGTTCCAGGCAAAATTAGGCAGATTTAATAAAAACGACGCGGCCTCGAGGCAGCGAACATCTTCCTATTTGTGTACGCATCGTCGTCTGCAACGCTGGTGTCTTCAACAAATCGTATTTATTTGTGTGTTCTGACTAGGACGCTAACCAAATAACGACATGCACGCAGTGCATAACAAGCTACGAACGTGCTGCATGGGATAACCATGTTTTGAAAAAAATTGAATCCTAAATTTGTTCTACTGTAGAATATGCATCAAGAATTTAGTTCATTTTCTGATGAGGTCGCCTTGCATGCCTCAAAGACGTAGCACGACAGTGCACAGCGCTGGAAAAAATCGTCTTTTATTTCTTACAGTCGTCTTTATCCTCACAACAAGGATGAAAACGAACTGGTAGAACTTCTACGGTAAATAGAAATAGCTAATCACAGTAGTATATTCTCTTATCTGGTATTTAACTAACAGAAAAAAGACAATGCATGATGTTAAAAAGGTTGGTAAAATATTTTCTAGACACTGGCAGAGTAGATGGTATTGCAGTTGATTGGATCGGACGACATGTCTATTGGACGGATGATGATAAAGATACGATAGAAGTAGCACGGTTATCAGGAGAGCACAGGACCACATTGATAAGGACTGGGCTTGATAAACCAAGAGATATTGTTGTGGACCCCGTTAATCGGTAACGTTATAAACTTTGTTTTGTTTCTTAGAGAAGCAAAAGTTGCAATATGGCTGTTGTGTCCTTTCTTTCTTCCTTGTTTTCATGCTTGGTGGCCTTTTTCCATGCTTGGTTGCTTCCTTGCTTACCCTTCTTCCTTCCTTCCATGCTTCCATACTTGCTTGCATGATAGCTTCCTTCTTTCTTATACTTCTATACTTGCTTACTTGATTTATTGCTTCTTTGCTGAATTGCTTCATTATTTCGATCCTTGCTTCCCTACTTGCTTGCTTCCTTCGTCCTTAATTCCTTGCTTCCATACTTGCTTGCTTGCTTTCTTCCGAGGCATGTTTGTTTGCTTGATTGCTTCCTTCTTTCTTTCCTTTTTCCTTGCTTGTTTGCTCACTTTTCTTGTCACTTTCCTAGCTTCATGTATTGGACCGACTGGGGAACAATAGCCAAGATTGAGAGATCCCACATGGATGGTCATGACAGAGAAGTACTTGTGTCATCTGAGATATCGTGGCCTAATGGTCTAGCTCTCGATATACCAAATAAGCGATTATACTGGACAGATGGAAAAAGACAGAAAATTGAGGTTAGCTGACAGAAATTATTTTCACTAAGTGCGCGCCTGCTTAGCGATATAATAACTTGTTTTTCAAAAAGTAGGAAATCAGTTCTGATATCCATTTGTGTACGGACGTGCATGGGTGATAGTGGCTTTGACGGTACTGAGTCAGCTTCCTTCTCAATAGTCCAGTTCCCTGCGCCATCTTGAAAGGTAGCCGTGCCTTTGCGTCAAAGGAAGACTTGAGGTGACCATGTAATGATAGAAAGATGTGAATAATTGTCCAAGGTGTTAAAAAGGTCTCTATCATTGCAAGTTCACCGTTCATCTCGCTTCGATGCAAAGGTACGGCTCCCTTTCAAGATGGCGCAGGGAGCTGTGAAAGGGACCATTAATAAACTTATGCTGTATGATTAGCTCAAATGCCGATTGCATTTCTATATGCCTAACAAAATGCGTCGCTTCACGATCAAAAATCAATGACCTACTCTGATCAATAATTTTCATTCCATTTCCACTCAGATTCAGTCTATTATTTTTCAGAGTGTTACGCTCAGCGGCTCAAGTCGTCGCTCATTCAATCTTGGTCAGCGTTCTCGCCCATTTTCGATTGCAATATTTGGTGACCAAGTGTTCTGGACAGATGGCATATCTTCTACTCTAGAAACAGCTGACAAGCGGCACGGAGAACAGAGAGTTGTCATATTGCATACCAAAGATAGAATCACCAACGTACGGGTGTTTCATTCTCTGATGAGGCCAAATGGTAAGATCTTAATCCCTTAAAGCGCGGGCACTCGGTGCAAGATTGCGCGCAATATCGCAGGCAACGTTGCTGAAGTATAGTAGGATCTTTTTCTACTTCAGCGACATTGCGTGCAACAAATTGTGCCATGGCTCGCAACATCGATTGCCTGCAGCATTGTGCGCAATGGTGCAGGCAATGGTGTGTCCGTAGCTTTAGGAAACTCTAAACATGAAACGGGTACGCGCGTGTATTGGCGAGAAAGTGGTACATTGTTCTCCTTATGATCACGAACTTGCTACGCCCCTGCTTCCCATTTCTTCTTTCTCCATCCCCCATGGGAGGTAAACATCTGTATGTGTCCATGAGCTAACGTTTTTTATTATATATTTTTTCATAATTATAGTTCCTAACCCTTGTCGAAGTACCACATGTCGATACCTCTGCCTTCTGTCAGCGGCTCACAACAACTATACTTGCGCATGCCCAGACAGTGTGAATTCAACTGATTGTTCACAAGGTGTGTTCTTGGCTATCATTAGAGTAATGATTTTACTTAACCCGTGAAACAACCCGTGCTTGCGCTGCCAATCTTGGAGCTATATCTATTAAGTGTGGGCACGGCTAACTCACAGATCGAACCCCGAAACAACGACCCTGAGCCTCTGACAACCTCTGGGCTGATCAAAGTCAGGGCATAGCTAACTGACACATATCGAGTTGGAAAATAGCGTGTTAGATTTTGGAGAGGGAGGAAATTAAACCGGAAAAAAACCTTCAAATTTACGGGAGAAATCTAACAAACTCTCATCACATGCTGAGTCCAGGAATTGAACTCGAGAAAGGTGATCGAACGCACTACCGCTACACCACCCTTGATTCCCAAACGCATTGCTCAATAGTTAAACACATATTTTCAGCATGGTTGGTCCTTGTAGTGTAGTGGTTAACACGTCGGACTAGTATACCGAAACCGTGGGTTCGAGTCCTGCCAAGGGCATATGATATTTTTCTCTTAATTCTTTATTCTATTATTCACACCGAACGCATTTTCATTTCACACATATTTTCTTAGGAGATTCTTCAGCTGTTGATGCTGGGAAAGCAGGGAAGAGGATGCAATCAAACTCATCACTTTCCACTTCCGGTCACGCACTGCGCAAACCAACCAGAAGGATATTTTGGAATCAAACGAATCGAAAATCCCTCAAGACGAACAAGAGAATATCTCCGTCCCAAAAGCTGTCAGCGGGTATCCATAGTAATGAGACTCGAAGGCTTAACGCATCAAGGGAGTTAATTCTTTGTATCACTGAGCTGTGTAATGTTATGGAGGCGTGCGTCCCGCACGAGGTTATGCACAACCAAACTACGTTTAATTTTCTGGTAAGTGTGTTGGGTAACTGTTCATGCATGGAGCATATGCGTGGTGAATGCGAGACGGTGACAGTTAATGAGAAGGCAAAATCAACAACCCATGCTAGTGGTAAGTCTACTACTAATTGAACCGGTCAGCACTCGTTCAGAACGGCCGAAAGCACCTTCGAAATTCAGAGTCTGCGAGCCAAGCCCCCGTGGCCCCCTCATCAGAGGGCTGCTACGCAGGCTAGGACCTTCATTGTCTTTTACGCGCGCTCTCATTGGTTGAGAGCTGTGTTTTCATCACGCTATGAAGGTACGGAAATGACGTAACAAGCATTTTTTAAGTATTTTTTAAAAGAAATAAAACATTTTCTCCGATGTCTTCATAGCCTGGTGAAAACCTATGAAGGCACGGAGAAAATGTTTTATTTCTCATCGCCAGAAATTCCGAACCAAAGTGGGCGGGCACTATATTATGCAAAATTAGAATCATGCAAAATAAATGCCAATCATTCTTATTGTCTTATCTCAATTGTAATCGGTTCATACATCACAACTTAGCATTGAACATAAAGGTTTGTTCGCTGCTTTAAATTATTTATCTACGGCAGATATCTTGCTAGCAAAACATCCTAAAAGACCAAGAGAAAGCGGATCAGTTTGGGAAGTCGAAATATTCATTTAAAGACGTAAATTTTCGGCAGTGGTGCATGAGAGAAAGATCGTCTACGACTGTAGAATCACGAAGTTAATCATAAAGTTAGCTTATTGAATAATTCTTTGTTTTCCTCATTTACTGATAAACGTTAATTTATCATACAAGCTTACCAAGATTATTCCACAAAAATGTCCCGAACACCGTATTATTATTATATAAGAATCTTTCCTATCTTTCCTTGATTTTTCAGTCATTTTCAGTAAAAAAAATAACGCCTGCTATGAATACGAAATCTTTTGTTTATGTCGCGCCGGAAGTGTTTCTTTTCAGAGATTCGAAGTCTAATGACTGCAAATATTGAGAGATGAAAAACCGAAATGAGTTTGTGGCCAAACCATTTGAAACTTGGCAGAAATATTGACGAAAGTCCAATCCTTCAAACAAGATTTAAGATAGAGCTATGCGTATCCTTGACCATGATTTTGAGACCAAAATAGTTGAGTGACTTTGCACACTTCCGGTCTTCTTCACTAAAATGGGCACTCGAAATCCCTGTATTTTTGTTGTTGTCAAACCGAATTGTAATTTAAAGTTTTGGTTCTGATTTATTAATTTTATTAAAGCTTGAAGGTTAGTTGTTCAACTTCTAAGATGGCTGCTTCGAAAAAGCAGATAGCAAGTAGTTTTCCTCGATTTTCACATCAACTAAAGCACTTTCTATGGAGGATACTGCACTTGTGAAGACGTCATTTATGCCATAGTTTAAATCGTAAAAACCGAGCCTGTATCGAGAGGAATTTATCAAAATATTTTGATGAGCAATGGTCTGCTATTTCAACTCGTGAAATACATAGGCGGCAAGGTTTAATACGCACATGTAGGGATAGAAAATTTAGATAAAGTGCAGGTATATTCATCCCTTCCACTAACTGACGTCCTATACATGGCGTCCAAAACTGTTGGTTTACAAAATTCGCAAAACCGACCCGAAAATACAATGTTATGACCCATAAGTAGCTTCTAAACAAACTTTACGTTTATGAGAACTTATCCAGATACCCGGAAGCCTGTGTAAATACAGATATTTTCATTCATGAAGAGATTCAAAATTATTCGCCATACATTTTCTCTAAGAAGGGAGTAAAATTCAAGCCGAGAAAATTCTAAGTGCCACGCTCCAACTGCGCATGTCCATTCGAGTTTTCTGGCGATGTTGAATAAAACAATAGAACGAGGTAGTATCATGACAGATCTATGCCTCGCTTTATTGTTTTATAAGACAATAAAGGTCCATTCGGCCGATGTGAACGAGCACTGACCCACTAAAATCTTAAATTTTAACAATTCTCTACTTTCAGATCACATTGCCCATAATACATTGCGGTTTGGGGGGATACTCAGGGATAGCGTCATTTTGGCATCACAATATTTACAAATACCAACAGTAAAGTAAAGAATGCACAACTTCAACGATACAAACAGTGTGAAATTCCACGGATCTTTACTGGAATACATGAATATTCAAAATAATCGAGAACTTAAAACTGTATTTTATGACACTTTTTGATAGGTTATCGCCCAAATCGCAGCTCAATTTGGAGGACAAAACAATAGGTTCCAATTCTCAGGAGATTGAAATTCCTTTGTTTTGTCCTCCAAATTGAGCAGCTTTGACGTCACATACTAGGGGTCTACTATGGGCAATGTGAAAGCAGATCATATGAGGAAATTCATATTTATATTTCATATTGCCCCACATTTCCTTTCGGTCGTGCAATTGCCATTCCACCGCGATCGCCATCCAACCTTCGCCCTTTTTTGAAATAGCTATATATTTTTCCAGGGTTGAGCGTCCATTGGATTTTGTTCCTCATCATGACGATGGTCTTGATGATTATAATCATCTTCATCTTGGGCATCTGGCAAAAGATCCAAGAGAAGTTAGCAGCGAGACCTCGAGTTGAGTATAACAAGGAGCTACAGCGCATTAACATGACCAATCTGCCAGGAAATGATGTTGATGATTATGATGACGATGATGACAGCAGCATCTACAATCCTCCTTCTGGTTACGAGAATCCAGTATATCTGGCCTCCACTTCCGGTCTTCCTCATTCCACTTCCGGTTTGTCGCATTCCGCTTCCGAACTTGCGCTTTCCACTTCCGGTTATGTTAATCCCGGAAGTAAGCCGGCAGTTTCAAGAGAAAGCAGTGAAGATGGCAATTGCGCACACAAATTCTCCTACACTCCCGTGGATGGGAAGTCATCACAGGATGTCGTAACTGATGTTAATAGCAACGAGTCTCATCAATTCGTCAACCCCATATACTTAAGCCCAGAAATCTAACGCAAACCCGTACTAGTTATTACTAGGATCTGCCGTTACTGACTCTACACCAGTCCTAGAGGGTCAAATATTTACACACCCCACTCATGACGGGCTTACTTAACACCCATCCCCACTTTAATGTTATGAATTATTAGTGACTACGCTCACTCTATACCAGTCCTAGAGGGTCAAATATTTACACACCCCACCCATGACGGGCTTACTTAACACCCATCCCTACTTTAATGTTATGAATTATTAGTGACTACGCTCACTCTATACTAGTCCTAGAGGGTCAAACTGATTTACACACCCCACTCATGACGGGCTTACTTAACACCCATCCCCACTTTAATGTTATGAATTATTAGTGACTACGCTCACTCTATACCAGTCCTAGAAGGTCAAATATTTACACACCCCACCCCTGACGGGCTTACTTAATACCCATCCCCACTTTAATGTTATGAATTATTAGTGACTACGCTCACTCTATAACAGTCCTAGAAGGTCAAATATTTACACACCCCATCCATGACGGGCTTACTTAATACTCATCCCTACTTCAATGTTATGAATTATTAGTGACTACGCTCACTCTATACCAGTCCTAGAAGGTCAAATATCTACACACCCCACCCATGACGGGCTTCACCCATCCCTACTTCAATGTTATGAATTATTAGTGACTACGCTCACCTCCCCTGAGCGTTAAATATTGTTATGAACAAAATTGAGTGTTACTTCGCATTCTTTATGTGCGAGGTAAACTTGTTTACGAGCAGTTATTGTTAAAATTTATGTGGAATTAAAGATATCCATGTGGGATACTCTAGGGGAGTCTCATAATTGTCTAATAGCCACCATATCCATATCCATATCCGGAAACGCGCCCAAGGGGGAAACTGATGATGATGATCACTTTCGATATTCTGGTTGAATGATCACACACAAAGCAATAGACCTCTTCGGCTTGGGCGTAACGTTTTCCCATTTCAGACCACGTCATTCCCCAGAGTATCATTTCATTGTTTAACAGTTGCGCATGAGAAGACACATGAATATGGATACAACTCAAACAAAGAATCTTATTCTCAAGAGAATGACACGTGGTCTGAAATGGGAAAACATTACCCCCAAGCCGAAGAGGTCTATTCAAGACAAGGTTCTGGGGAAACAATGTAGTGATTCTAATACAGGGTGGAGCGAAGATTCATTTTTGAGTAGTGAAAATATGTCACGAGTGTCTGCCGTCCTTTATGAATTAAAAAAAAAAAAAAAAAAAAACATTTTAGGACTGTGATACCACAGGTATCCCAGTAAAAAATCTAATTATCGCATCAAGGAGTAAAAAGAATCCTAGTCAACTACAATGCACTGCGCGCCTAAAACAATGCCATCCGCCAGGCAAAATGGCGGTTTTGTAGGTAAAATTCAAGAATACAGTTCCATTGGTCTTGTTATTCAAGCTAGAAGTTTTAAAACCATCAGGATATAATGATTAGTTATTTTATACTCTTCGTGAGATTTTATAAATTTTGGAAATGAATCTAAGGTAAATTTTGTATGTAAAATATCTTATATATTATTATTTTACATTTATGTCTGTCCTCAAGGGAAGTGCCTTGCATAGGATTAGAGTCCCGTTCTCCCTGTTGGGTAGTTTGATTTATCTACTTTTTTTCCTTTCAAATATTTTATGTATTGTATTAACAACTATTGCCCAATACCTTTGTAAATGAAGAAAAATCATCATGATAGGCGCGCAGTGCATTGTAATTGACTAGGATTCTTAACAATCTAACATCACAAATCTAACATGTTTCAAGCCGAAAATCAACGCTTTAATTTCTAAATAAATAAATAATTTATTTCGTTATTCCATGCGCTCAAAATTCTTTTTTAACCACATCCGGTTTATATTTATGAATATGAGTCATAAGCCACGCATAGTTTTGAATGATTTTTCACGGTTACGCTATCGAGGCATTGATGGTTAATCAAGTCCTACAAACTCATGATAATCGAGTTGACCTACAGAAGTCCTGGCAGCGAGAGCCAATATTTGTCCAAATCCTTTCTTCGACTTTGTATGGACTCACTGAGGGATTAGACATCAAGATATCACCATGGAAACTCTAACGTCATAGCTTGGCAACGTCCTCTTCTGGCGCCAAAAGCAGGTGAACTTGGAAGACCTTGGAAGAGCCGGTTCATCTTGCTTAACGACGGTAGATTAGCATAAAAAAGTAGATATTTTCCTTTTCTTGGATTTCGGTTCTTCTTGATTGGATTTGAATTCTCCTGACGGGAAAGAAGTCACTCGAGGCTAACAGGTGATTGATCATTTCTGATGAGGGTTGAAATTCTCTTAACGACCTCGATGGACTTGGGCAAATGAAGCCTTTGGTTACTTTCTATAAATAGAACATTTGAAAACAAAAGACTACACTGAAGACTGCAACCAAATCTAATTTGACTTTCTTATAAAGATTGTACCATTTAGAAGAGGTACAGCATTGGGAGCTTTCCCAGAGAGTTGGAGCTTAAATATTGGTCGTGTTCAAGACTGTGAAAGAAAATTTGAAAGTTCTAAAAAATGACCAGTAATGATTTAAGGATTATGAGCTAAAATTTTCTCTGGCAGGCCCTGAAGGTAATAATTTGTAAATGATAAAGGTTGGCATTCTACAGGGATATGGACGCTGGAACGGAGGGACAAGACAGCAAAGCGGATGAAGAAAAGGAACATTTCGAAGCGTGTACAAGACATGGCAGACGAAACGCTTTCCCGAAAATAGTTTGCAAATGTCAAACGAATAATCCAGACGCTACTGAACATGCAGAAAACTGCACTATTGTACTAAGCGAACAAGGCACAAAAACAGATGAGAAAGACGCTGAAAATTCGAAATAAATTTGGATGAAATTTATTGCCGGATTTTTGAGCGACATCAAGGAAGATCATTGCGAAGAAGTTAAGTCTGCTAAGAGCTGGTGAAATATTGAGGGTAAACTTCGTGATTCCGTTTGGCAGTTGTTCCCGACACCTGCCAGCGACGAATGCAATAATGAGTTCCAATTTCATGGAAGGAAAAAAGGAACGAATCAAGAAAGGGTAATCATTATATATTCGCTTGAAATGTGCTGTGGAAATAATGAATGTCAAAGATTCGAGAAAAATAAATAAGGCTTACGATGTATATACAGAATAATGAGTAAGTTTACATAGATATACCAGAATTAATAACGAAATAGAGTAATAAAGAAATACTTGAAGACAAAGACACCAGAGAAAATTATATTTGTAAATCGAAAAGGGAGTGATAATTTCATTTTTTTTTCGTCAGTAAAAGCAGGCAAGTCAGTTGATGTATGTGCAAACAAATTGCTACTCGCAAACGCGCGCTGACATCCAAAGACCATAGTTACTATATGGCCTTTCTACATATCATGCAATAGGTCATCAATCGAACGAGTTGTCGTTTATCGCATAAAAAAGAATTTTTAAGACCTTAAAATTGCTAATTCTTGAAAATATTTAAAATAGATAGTTGATTCTAAAAAATATTATTTTCGCGGCTGGTCGATTTTAAAATTCCTTGAATGAATTCAAAGCGGAAATTCTGAGCATCTTTCCAAATTTTTTTT
The DNA here is from genome assembly GCA_023349425.1 of Anthopleura sola. Lineage (NCBI taxonomy): Eukaryota > Metazoa > Cnidaria > Anthozoa > Actiniaria > Actiniidae > Anthopleura > Anthopleura sola. The sequence goes on along the minus strand of JALHLI010000019.1, from coordinate 2,556,766 downwards.
TTTTTTTGAATTTGAATTTATCGCTTTTATTGTATATTTTCAGTACATTTTTTTTGAATAATAATTTCAAAATTCGACCGTACATCTGCTTTTCATGAAAGGATTATTTTTCCTGTTTAATTATGGATTAGCTTTCGCATGATCAATTCAAAAAAATTCGCACGAGCCGAAAAATATATATATAAAAAAAAGTTTTGATTAAATTTCACGCGAGGCAAAACAAGTCACTCTTCTTGACATTGAAATTTTAAATTAGCGAATATTTGGAAAAATATACCAGAATTACTGAAGACAAAAGCAGATTAGATAATAATCATTTCTCGTTATTATTCTGGGTTTTGAGTATAATTAACTATTAAGGTGGTTAGATTTATCTTATCGAGTCTACCACAAACACTCGTAGTTTTGACTGTAGCACAAATTGCTTCCTAAAGGAAAAGTGATAAACACCAATGTACGCGTTTCCGATTGATTTTGAATGCGACATTTGAGATTTTGGCTACTTGGATTTTAAAGGATTGTGGCCGGAAAGAGAAAGAAAATTTACGGATTCAAAATTATGATGGTATCGGAATAGTCCGGTAATTTTGATCCAAACTCTTCATCGTTCTTTTCTTCTTCTCTTTCTTTTTTCCTTTTCCTTTTTTCATGAGGAGTGCGTCTTCAAACTTTACGGGCCAGAATTTAAAAACGCCAAACTCAAAGCCAAAACAAATCGAATAAAAAGAAGGTCAGCGAGTTTTAATATTTGTTTGTAGAATTCTTGTTTTCCTTCGTCTAAAATATCATCTTTTAAATTCAAATTGGATATGGAGTCGAAAGCTTTTGTGATAAGCCTTTCGCTCGTGAGATTTAGCAATAACTCCCTGCTGTTAACGATAAAATAAATCATGTAAGCAAACAAAATTTGGGATAAAAACAAAAAAAAAAAAAGGTTTTATATTATTGAGAATTTATTTCGAGGTTATTAAGTTTAAGATTAATTCATAGTCCCCCTGTGCAGCACATTGTTAAATCGGCTGTTTTGAAACTTGACCAAGATAGAGGCTAAGACTGACAGGGACAAGTCTCTACCAAAAGATATCTTTACATGTGGCTTAATGTTTCCCCATTTCAGACCATGTGTCATTCTCTTGAGAATAAAATTCTTTGTTTAAGTTGTATCCATATTCATGTGACATCTCATTCACAACCGTTAAACAAAGAAATGATACTCTAGGGAATGATACCTGGTCTGAAATGGGGAAACATTACGCTCAAGCTAAAGAATTCTTTTCTCTTTTAACCTTTTCCTGTTGTTGCGCGAGAATATTACGATCCGCCATTGGCAGACCCATTCTCTTTACTTGCCCCAGGCCCCTTGCTGTTGTAGAGTTTTTCCTGTTGTTGGTACAGCTTTTTCAGCTTTTTAATTTGCTTGGCGCTGATTGGTTCGCCTTGAGCGTCGTGGGTTGGTACACCCTGAGGATATAAGATGGTCAAAGATTAGAGGAACGAAAAACTAAGAAACAAGGTTCACACTAACTTCACGTAAGGCCTACAGGACAAGTGTGAAAGAGGACTTGGAATACTCCAGTTTATAGTCAGTTCTCTATTGCTCAGTGTTAGCCTCGCTTGTGCGTGAAATATTCAGCACTGAAAGTAAAGCTCGTGGAATTCTAAAGCAATTGTATTGTTCATTTGTATGCATTAATCAACTCATTGCCATGGGCTGTTACTAATACTAAATAATATATTACAAGCTATTGAGGCTAACACTGAGCACAAGAGAACTCGAAACTGGATTATTGAGGGGAGGGGGAAGGAAGGAAGAAGGTTTCTAATGGAGAAGGCTAGAAAAATGGGGTAAAGGGAGTGGCATGCAAATACTTTTAAAAGGGGGTCAAGTCAAACTTTACTGATTTGCTGGGATGGGTTGGGTGAGAGGGTGGGGGGTTGTGGAGCTTAGGGCTTGACATCAAATCTTTTATAAATCTGAACCTAGAAGCACAGAGCCCTCATAGGATATAGAAGGATATAGAAGCAGCCTTTACTATAGTCTAGAAGCATCAGCCAGTGTGTTGTTTTGAAACAACCAGGATAATCTTATCTTAAGAGGGGTTTATGCAACCTGGTCCTGGGCCAACCACCTCTCCCTCTCATAAAAAGATGATTCAACCCCAAGTGGCAGGTCAAGGGTGATTTTAAGAACCATATTTGTTACCTAAAAAGCCAGTATACAGCTATTTCAAAAAAAGGTTGGGGAAGGTTTTGATGCATGTTGCAATGTTGCATGTTGTGTACCAATTCCAAAATGCTCTATGGATCATGTGAATTCAATGAGCAAATTTTCACAACAGTAGGGGATTTTTCCCAAACTTTGTCTGCTAGTTTGTCTAGCATATTTTCTTCTGTGCTGACATCATTTACATATGAATATTATACAATTCAACCTTGCAGGTAATGCATCATGCAACATACAACAAAACCTTCACCAACTTTTTTTGAAAAAGACCCCTTGCAGCACCTAGGAATGCAGCTCAATTTGGAGGACAAAATAATAGGTCCCAATTCTCAGGAGATTGAAATTCTTTTGTTTTGTCATCCAAATTGAGCTGCTTTGACATCACTGCTTCCTCTTTGGATTTAACATTACTCTTTATTCTAATTTTGGGGGTGGCTAGCTACCCAATCCTCCCCACCCACCCTTGTTTCCAGATTCACAACACTGACCTGCTCGTCAAAGATAGAGTACTTGTCAGTTTCCTGCTTGAACATATCCCATGGTGCAATTCTAGCCTTTGCTTCTTTGGCAGCCTGGCAAAATTATGTCATATGTTAGCTGTTCTCATCCTGGATTCCAATTAGGATTTAGAAGTTGATTTTTGTGGAGGGAGGAAAACTGGAGAACCTGGAGAAAAACCCTCAAAGCACAGGAGAGAACCTAAAAGCAACTCTACTCACATACGACACTGAGCCCGACGGGACTCAAACTTTGGTTGTATTGGTAAGAGACAAAGTCTTTCACTACTACACCACCAGTGTATCCAAATATGCGAGCAGAGTATTACCAAAATACTTGTTAGTTTTCCTTCTCTGCTTTGTATTTTATTCTCCAGGTTCTCTGGTTTTCCTTCCTCCCAGGAAACAAGAAAGAGGACCACACTTACTTTTTCTTCTTCCTGTTTTCTCTTGGCATCTTCCTTTTGTTTCCTCTTCTTTTCTTGCTCCTGTTAAGGTTGAAATAAACACATGTCAAAAATATTGTTAAATATTATCTCAACCATTGGTGGTGTATTTAGGAAAAATATCTATGTACCTCCCAAGAAGTAGTTGAGTGATTTTAAGATGAGGTCTGAACCAAAATACAGTAAATAAAATAAATTTTCCTTGTTTTATGAGGGTAGCACTTACAGTGCTATTTCTGTGACCTACCAACTCCAGATGTCTGGCATTTTGGCTTTAGTCAATCAAATTTACGATGGGCTGAGTGTATTCCATTTCAGAGCGATAAAGAAATTTACGTGTGAAAATATTTGTCTAGTCACTGGGATTTCCTAGATTGGAATGAACTCAACCCTGGGGTGTGGGGTATGGGGATTGGGTGGCCCCAGGGACCATCCCTCCCCCAAAACCAAGGGTTGGCTATGCAGACCAGTGATATCTTCCTTCCTCTAACATATAGAGAAGGAAAGCACCAGTGGCATAGCACTTGGCATAGCACTTGCCTCTCACCATTGAGCCTTGGTTCAAGTACCACTAGGCATGGTGTCATATGTGAGTTTCTTGTTGGTTCTCTTTGAGGGTTTTTCTCTGGGTTCTCCTGTTTTCTTCCCTCACCAAAATCAACTTCTGAATTTCAATTCAATCCTGGGCTTTATGGTAATTGAAGCTAAGCTTAGCTCTGTGTGAGTTTCCTACATTATGATACAACCACCAAAGCTTAATATATTTTAATAGATTTTATAGTCATGTCAGAAATACCTCTTGTTGTTGCTGACGTTCTTTCATCAAAACTTCAGGATCAACAAACTTTATTACTGCTTTACTGGTTCCTATGAACAAAAAAAAAAAAGTTATAACTGAATCCATTTATTAAGGTGGCTGTATACTTTAAATGCTCGATTTGAGCCCCCCATATTTGTGTGCAAAAAAACAGGTGAAGAAAATACGAAATCCTATTGAGAAACCATACACATTTTGAACTTCAACAGTGCAAAACTCTCAAATTCAGCACAGGACTCTATATCTTTTTATAGGTTTAATTGAAAGAGCTTCTAAAATTTTACCTTACATTAAAATTTTTAAAATAGTTTTTCTAACACATAAAATATAGATTTTTGTAGGAATTTTTGTTTGACTTCATGAGAATTTTGATCAAATCAAATCAAGGTATTTCTTAGTCTTTTATTCAAAAATATCAAAGTATTGTAGTCAATGATTTTGTCAAAGAATTTGTGAATGTAACTGGAGAGCAAAAAAAAATCCTGTTTCATTATTATTCAAAACAATTGTCATTAAATTTCTAATGCCTTGGGTGAAGCCTTTTTCAAAATGCTGTTATACCCTCGTAAAACGCTTCTGATCTCAAGATATTAAGCTTTTTAGAGTTTGTTTGCCTTCCAGTGGAGCCTTCCCAGAGGGACTGTGAGTTCAATCCATTTGCTATTGAAGTGATATATCATCACATGAATGTTAGCTGCAAAGGGCCTATTCCTTCCAATAGTTGGGACTTGCTTTTCAAGTCGAAGTTATATACATTTTTCTGTTATAATTTTATACTAAACATGTTATTGTATGTTCTTCTTTATCTGGATCATGGATAGGGAGATAGCAGGTCAAAGTGTACATAGTAGAAGAAGATGTATACAAGAATTTATATTGACGACAACTTGATATTTCCTCTGTGATGATCAATTATATGTTTTACTATAAAATCGCGTTCACGATTTCATGTGAATGCCCCTTTAGTGCCTCAGATTAAAATTCTAATGCTTTATAGACTTAACCATGTCTGGAGATGGTAGATAGATGTTTTTGATTAAGTTTTTGCAAGATTTTATGACTGAAAATTGTATAACTTTGATAATTATGGTTTTAAAGAAAACGTTATATGATCCACTCTGAGTGTACATGAAAGTTTATTTAGTGTCTTTAGACTATTGTCTAATAGTGCACGAGAGATTATTCAGTTTATTGACTCTGGGATCGTTCTCATCATTGATGCTTCATACAGCTCAAACTAGTATTAGTGAAAGGGACATTTGGGGTAGTGAAAACCGACAGTATTAAAACTATTAAAAGGACAAAAATTCGTAGTTTAAGATGACAATAAAAAGAAAAAACAGTGAAAAGAAATGCCCTGGAAAGAGAACCTTTCTTATTGAATTTATTTAATGTTATTACCGCGTCAGAAACAAACGAAACAAAAAGCATATGTAGATCATGATCTTTTTTATAATGTGGTGGCTCCTAAAAGAGCCGTTGTTTTGTATTGCAAACAGTTTAGAACTGTTTATGAGCTTTTCTTTTCGGCCTTCTTGGGAAGAAGAACAGCTTGGATGTTGGGAAGAACACCACCTTGGGCAATGGTGACTCCACCAAGAAGCTTGTTCAACTCCTCGTCATTTCTGACAGCCAACTGCAAGTGACGGGGGATGATTCGGGACTTCTTGTTGTCGCGGGCAGCGTTACCGGCCAACTCAAGGATTTCAGCGCTCAGATACTCGAGAACTGCAGCCATGTAGACTGGAGCACCAGCACCAACACGTTGAGCATAGTTGCCCTTGCGGAGAAGACGATGGATACGACCGACGGGGAACTGAAGCCCTGCACGGGATGAACGGGTTTTGGACTTGGTGCCCTTTGCTTTTCCTTTACCACGGCCAGACATTTTTGCTGATAGATTCTCGATTAACTACACGAAAGTCAAGATGCCGGTTTATCAAGCGCCAAAAATTTATACTTCCATCACTGTACAATAAGGATCACAATCCACCAATAGAAAAACACCATCCTGATACCCGATCACATTTCCATATGACCTTTGATGAATTATTTATTATAACCCTCATTCAACCAATCACAGAAAGAACGTTTCGATCCGCATACTAAGTAATCCATGGTTGAGAATGATATAAATACGATATACTTCGAAGTGGTTGTTCATCATATCTAACTTTGATTCAATCAAGAAAGATGCCTCCCAAACCAGTCGTAGGAAAGAAAGGTGAAAAGAAAGCCGGCAAGAAGGCCGCAATTGGTGACAAGAAGAAGAGAAGATCCAAGAGAAAGGAATCTTATGCCATCTACATCTACAAAGTCATGAAGCAGGTCCATCCTGACACTGGTATCTCCAGCAAGGCCATGAGCATCATGAACTCCTTCGTCAATGATGTCTTCGAGCGTATCGCTGGTGAAGCTTCCAAACTTGCTCACTACAACAAGAAGTCCACCATCACATCTCGTGAAATCCAGACGGCTGTTCGTCTTCTTCTCCCTGGTGAGCTTGCCAAGCACGCAGTCAGTGAAGGCACCAAAGCTGTCACCAAGTACACCAGCAGCAAGTAAACAGTTCTAAACTGTTTGCAACACAAAACAACGGCTCTTTTAGGAGCCACCACATGATAAAAAAGATCATGATCTTATGCTAAATGATACAACATATCAGATCGCCGCTTACGAGCAGTGTTACACTACATACATACATATCTTAGACATACATTAAAACATTTTAATAAGAAACATCAATATTATCTAAAAACCTTAGGTATAAATGGCCGTAGTCATTGTCTGCCATCAGTGAAAACCGGCAAAAGGAATGATGAATAACGCAAATATGAATGAGTTTATAAGATGGTTCATATGGAAAAAATTGAGTATAATGTTACGCGACTTTCACATCATGGCGAAACCTTAAACTGTAACGTAAGCGGTTCAAGTTCGGAATGTAATATTTCCGGTTTGTGTAATTTTTTTTGGCCAAAAAGTTATGAGGAAGAAGAGTTATAAGTTTTTATCCATAAATTGTGTCTTGTAAATTGTAATGAACTAAAGGAACTCAAGGATAATGCACGTGTAAATGGCGTGACGGATATCCTTTGACAGAAACTCGATTCACTTTGTATGTCATGTTGGTACAAGATCAAAGACTTGAGAGATAAACGAGACTCTTGAGTCAGTAAAAGCCGTTTTACCCACAAACTATTTAAAATCTTTGGAATCTTTATTGTTCTTTTAGTTTCATGATGATAAATTTCAGTGTTAAAGCTATTTTTATGCTTCTCACCGTCGAACATTTCTCAACGTTTGTGCCTTTAGAAGCACAAGAATCATGAAGCTTTGTTCACGCTGTTACAGCGTTGCGAGAAATCTTAGCTTATAGATAACACCAACAAATTCTAGAAATACGATGGAAATTTAATAAATTTTGAAAAAAAATTTAGTTTGCGGTTTCAAAACCTCAGTTACTAGAAGGAAACTTAGCGTGTAGAGTCGTCTTTGAATGACCACCATATTTGTTTTTTTGGCGGCAAAAATGCAAATTACCTCGTCCGCGGCCGCGTCACATCAACGGTTAGCAGTTTTGGCGGCAAAACTAACTTACTGACGCTTTACTTGAAGGCTGTTTAAATTTTTGCACCCTTCATAAATACAATCCAACTATAACTATTTCTGAAAAAAATATTAAGTTTGCTGTTTCAAAACTTCAGTCAGTTCTCGAAGAAAACTTAACCCAGTTGGCTTGTAGGACCTTGTAGTCGTCTTTGAAAGTCCGCCATATTTGATTTTTGGCGGCAAAAATGCAAATCATGTCTTCCGCGGCCGCGTCACATCAACGGTTAGTTTTGGCGGCAAAACATACCGGCTTACCGACAGGGAATATTTTTGCAGGGTTTTGTGACGGATGTTTTTATAGTAGAAAGCTGTTTCGTTTCTGCTCCTTTCATAAATACTAAGCTTTGGGGGTTTTACGCTTCTTTCTCGTTATTTCGGAATCGAAAAGTATTGTTCAGAGAATGATTATTATTCCTTCATCGAACCTTAAAACTTTATCGTGTGTGAAACCCTCTGGATCGATCTAACTTGGCTCATAATTAACTCACAGATAGATTTAGTTTGTAAAGTTTAGTAAAGAGACGAAAATATGCTACTATGATTTCAGGCATTTAAAATTTATCTTTACTCTGAAACAACCTCTGGATTGATCTAACTTGGCTTATAATTTAACTAACAGATAGATTTAGTTTATAAAGTTTAGTTTGTAAAGGGACGAAAATATGCTACTATGACTTAGTCATTGTGATCAAGACTTTAGTTGTGTCGAAAGCTAATAAATTGCTTTCAATAATAGAGATAATCTTTAGATTTTTGAGTAATGTTTCTCATAAGCTGGCATAAGATCATGATCTTTTTTATCATGTGGTGGCTCCTAAAAGAGCCGTTGTTTTGTGTTGCAAACAGTTTAGAACTGTTTACTTGCTGCTGGTGTACTTGGTGACAGCTTTGGTGCCTTCACTGACTGCGTGCTTGGCCAGCTCACCAGGGAGAAGAAGACGAACAGCTGTCTGGATTTCCCGAGATGTGATGGTGGACTTCTTGTTGTAGTGAGCAAGTTTGGATGCTTCACCAGCGATACGTTCGAAGACATCGTTGACGAAGGAGTTCATGATGCTCATGGCTTTGCTGGAGATACCAGTGTCAGGATGGACCTGCTTCATGACTTTGTAGATGTAGATGGCATAAGATTCCTTTCTCTTGGATCTTCTCTTCTTCTTGTCACCAATTGCGGCCTTCTTGCCGGCTTTCTTTTCACCTTTCTTTCCTACGACTGGTTTGGGAGGCATCTTTCTTGATTGAATCAAAGTTAGATATGATGAACATCCACTTCGAAGTATATCGTATTTATATCATTCTCAACCATGGATTACTTAGTATGCGGATCGAAATGTTCTTCCTGTGATTGGTTGAATGTGCGTGTATAGTAAATAATTCATCAAAGGTCATATGGAAATGTGATCGGGTATCAAGATAGTGTTTTCCTATTGGTGGATTATGATCCTTATTGTACAGTGATGGAAGTATAAATTTTTGGCGCTTGATAAACCGGCATCTTGACTTTCGTGTAGTTAATCGAAAATCTAACAATCAAAAATGTCTGGCCGAGGTAAAGGAAAAGCAAAGGGCACCAAGTCCAAAACTCGTTCATCCCGTGCAGGGCTTCAGTTCCCCGTTGGTCGTATCCATCGTCTTCTCCGCAAGGGCAACTATGCTCAACGTGTTGGTGCTGGTGCTCCAGTCTACATGGCTGCAGTTCTCGAGTATCTGAGCGCTGAAATCCTTGAGTTGGCCGGTAACGCTGCCCGCGACAACAAGAAGTCCCGAATCATCCCCCGTCACTTGCAGTTGGCTGTCAGAAATGACGAGGAGTTGAACAAGCTTCTTGGTGGAGTCACCATTGCTCAAGGTGGTGTTCTTCCCAACATCCAAGCTGTTCTTCTTCCCAAGAAGGCCGAAAAGAAAAGCTCATAAACAGTTCTAAACTGTTTGCAATACAAAACAACGGCTCTTTTAGGAGCCACCACATGATAAAAAAGATCATGATCTACATATGCTTATAGTTCATTGATAAAAAATACCGAGTTGTGACTATTTTTCTAAAGCATACATATACAAATATATAAAAGAGTGAAAGCTTGTTACATGATTTCATCCGCGAGAGGTTCTTAGTAAAAAGAATGTTATGAAGTTATTCAACTTACAAAGGTAAACATTAAATACCGAGTTGTAACTTTTTTCCCAAAGCATACATATACAAATATATATAAGAGAGAAAGCTTGTTTCATGATTTCAACCGGGAGAGGTTCTTAGTATAAAAGGTATTGAGAAACTTATGAAGTTATTCAAATTACAAGGCTAAATATGAAAGATCGAGTTGTAACTATTTTCCCAAAGCATACATACATACACAAGAGAGAAAGCTTGTTTCATGATATTAACCGCGAGAGGTTCTTAGTAAAAAAGGTATTGAGAATCTTATGAAGTTATAAGCGGTTATAGCCACAGCGACATAGATAGGAGCAGAGTTAGTACGAAGTTGAAGCCTATTGATTTCCTTGCAAGCAGAATCTATTTTCCCTCAATAACTACAAAATACTCTTCTCACAGGGAACCCGTTGATGTTATAAGCGTTGTGTAGATAGATAGGAGCAGCGCTCTTTGATCAATGAAGTCCAAGATGTAGAGCGCTTTTTAGAAAGTCGAATAAGGGCTTTGACGATATATTAATGGATATATTTCTTAAACTCAGAAATCATGGCGTTTTGCATTCGGATTTTCTAATAAAATTGGCCAAGATTTAGTAATTTAGATATAGTGTACTTTTGCTGTAGAAGTATAGGATTATTGTGGTGCTTTGGGTTATTGAAGATTTTTGATTCGAATTCGGAAACGATGGGATCATACTGTTGTAGACTACCACTGGAGTAGTGTAATGATGGGCTAAGAGATAGTGCATGTGATACATTGATATATAAGCATAAGAAGCATAGACTTTTGTGTCATTTGGTGGCTCCTAAAAGAGCCGTTGTTTGTGGATGAGATGAGTAACTCATCTAACCACCAAATCCGTACAGGGTACGTCCTTGGCGTTTCAGAGCGTAGACAACGTCCATTGCTGTAACGGTCTTTCTCTTGGCGTGCTCGGTGTAGGTGACAGCATCACGGATGACATTCTCAAGGAAAACCTTGAGTACACCACGGGTCTCTTCGTAGATCAGACCAGAGATTCTCTTGACTCCACCACGACGAGCAAGACGACGGATAGCGGGCTTGGTGATACCCTGGATGTTATCCCGAAGGATCTTACGATGACGCTTGGCGCCTCCTTTTCCTAGACCTTTTCCTCCTTTACCGCGACCAGACATTTTGAATTTACGATTTCAAATGAAATTATAACCACATTGAGTTTTTTCTCATATATATACGGCCTATGTGTACGTCTTAGGAAGCAGTCAAAATTGATTCAAAGCTAGGTCAAAGTCCAAGGTCCGTTCAGCAACGACATTAATCATGTGCTGAATAATGACAGCAAATTTATGCAGCACTTTGATCCGCAAAAGTTCAAAAATATTTTCGCGCCAAAATTCTGAAGTCGATTTCAATACATGTTTCGTTTGCTTTTCGTTTGAAATATGGCTTTCCAGCTTTTTTGTCTTAAAAAAAATACCATGACAAGCAAGAAGTCTATAAATTATAGGTTTTTGGCATGGGAAATGTACTTTGAAATTTATGTAGCTTCGAAGATCAACACGATAGATTTAACAGACTTTCCAAGGACCAATCAAATCTCGTAGTTTTTGACCAATCAGATTCCAGGCGCGACGATATAAAAATCGAAAATAAATTTTATCAGAATTATCTTGAACATTCAGAGAAATCGACAAGAAAAATGGCCCGTACTAAGCAAACTGCCCGTAAATCAACCGGAGGAAAAGCTCCCCGAAAACAACTCGCCACCAAGGCAGCACGTAAGAGTGCCCCAGCAACCGGTGGAGTCAAGAAGCCTCATCGTTACAGGCCCGGTACCGTCGCTCTTCGTGAGATCCGTCGTTACCAGAAATCAACCGAGCTGTTGATCCGCAAGCTGCCCTTCCAACGTCTTGTCCGTGAGATCGCTCAGGACTTCAAGACAGATCTGCGTTTCCAAAGCTCAGCTGTGATGGCCCTTCAGGAGGCTAGTGAAGCTTACTTGGTTGGTCTGTTTGAAGACACCAACTTGTGCGCCATTCACGCCAAGAGAGTCACCATCATGCCCAAGGACATTCAGCTTGCCCGCCGAATCCGTGGCGAGAGAGCATAAGTTCTCAACTCATTACCCAAACAACGGCTCTTTTAAGAGCCACCACATAGTTCAAAATCTATGATCTATTTGCTTATACAAAATAATGACTCACATTTTCTTAATATGAAATTTCCCGCGTTTTCCCCTTACCTTCCTGGTCTTCTAGTTTCACCCCCAGGTTCAGCAAACTTTCGTCCCTCAGGTTATCACAAGCCTTTAGTATCCTTGGAACTGAATACAAACATAATAGATTAGATAGAACACACATACAGCCATAATAAGATAGAACAAAGAGAGCAAATTTTAAAAATTACTCGTTCATTTGTTGTCGGACGAAGAGCTTTGAATTTCAATGCACGTTACGTTAGAATAATTTTACTGTTATTATTCTCACATCTTCAATCAAATAAACAAGTAATTTTAGGCTTCTAAAATATACCAATATGTCTTTAAGATATTTAAAGATATATTTCTTCAAATTTCCATTCAAATACTCGAAATAGATTTGATTAACGGCAGCGAAATGCCTTTTGAACTGGCGCTACCGTAGTTCTAGAGGCGCATTTTATATATTCGCATACTTCTATGCACGGGCTTTTTGCTGCCAAACGAGTTTTACTTGCCTTATTTGGTAAAACCAGACATCTTGGCATCAAACGTGTCTGTTTAAAATAATCCCGTGCATAGAAGTATGCGAATACCTTAAACGTGGTCCTACTTTTGCGCGTCGTGCTGTAAGACTTAGAAAAACATTCCCATGTTTTTCTCACAACAAGTGTAGTAGGACCCCTTAGAAAGTCTACATAACTCTAAGCCAGAGTTGGACCCACTTTTAACGATTAAAGACAAACTTCTCTTGACCCACTTTTCTTTGTATTTTCGTTCGCTTTCCTTTTGTCTTTGCGATATAAATTTATAAGTTATGAGAAAAGTGGGTCCAGTTCTGGACTAACATAACTCATGATTCTTTGGATTTTGGACATTGGGAACCCTGTGGATCATGCAGGACTAGCAAAGGGACACTTTATTGATACCTTTCTCTTCTCTAGCGATTGCTCTGATTTCTTCTCTGAAGTCAGCCAGCAACTGAACATAAGGCAGGGCAATTTCTTCATGCTGCAATGGAATAATCAACCAGTTATGGCATGCCTTTTGCCCCCCTTCCTAGTGCGGATCTAGGGTTTTGGGTGGGGGAAGAAAACCAGAGAACCTGGCGAATAGATGAGTGGACACCCCAAAACGAACTTACATTTCCAGTAGCTGATTGTCCTGATACAGAAAAGCCAATTTCTTGCTCGCCTTCATTAGCACCAAATATCTAAAATAACAAAATAGGTTGAGGGTTTGAGATGACAATAAAATAGATTTCACACGGTTTCACTCTTGTTTTTTTCTTTTGGTTTTGATGTCCATGGCATTAAATATGAGTACTTTGTTGGGTCTCTCCCTTATTTCAAATGGGACAAAAAGTTAACTTTGTGGGATAGCATGTCCTAAGAAATGCAAGGCTGCAAATAAGCACTGGTCATCGGACTCGTAAATGTCCAGTAAAAATTTCTACTTGACTGGTAAATAATTCCCATTCTCTGGACATTTGACCAGCTACACTTTGTTTGTTGACAGGTCAAATATTCCTCTCGACTGACAAATGAACTGCCTATCAAAACGATCATTTGCAGGCTTGGAAATGGGAAAACGTTGGGTTTTATTCTCTTACCCTGAGTATGTTGGTGAGATACTTGGCAATTCCTTTCAGTAAATCATGATTGGGTGATTCATTCAGCTGTTTCTTGTTGCCAATGTAGATGTTGGACAGTTTGACTAAGTCCTGCATTTGACGCAGAGCTCCAGGAGTATCAATTGAGTCTGTAAAAAAATGTACACTTCATTTTATACCACAACCAAAAACCAAAAAATATCCATCATGTACAGTAGTTCCAGAAAATAGCCATACCTCCCCCCCCCCCCCCCCACAGAGTAGGATTGGTATTTCCCAGGGAATAAGGAGAGTCTGAGGATGGTATATTGTGTAGTTTCAGGAAATATCCATACCTCTCTAATGAAGGGGGATTGGAATTTCCAAGAGGTTTGGAGGGTCTGAGGATGGTATATTGTGTAGTTTCAGGAAATATCCATACCTCTCTAATGAAGGGGGATTGGAATTTCCAAGGGGTTTGGAGGGTCTGAGGAAGGTATATTGTGCAGTTTCAAGAAATATCCATTCCTCTCTAATGAAGGGGGATTGGAATTTCCAAGGGGTTTGGAGGGTCTGAGGAAGGTATATTGTGTAGTTTCAGGAAATATCCACATCTCTCTAATGAAGGGGGATTGGAATGGTCTGTGTGCAGTTCCCAAAAATATCCATATCTACCTAATGGAGTAGGATAAGTAAGTCTAAGAGTATAGTGTTTCCAAGGAGTGAGGAGAGTCTGTGTAGTGTAGTCTGAGGGTGTACTGTGTAGTATCTCTCATGTAGTGGATGAGTCTTTCCAAGGGGAGGGGAGGGGAGGGGAGTTTTAAAAAATACCCCAGAATTATAAGTAAAAGATGAGGTGTCTTCCAACCCCTTTGAGAAATCTTACCACACAATGCCTGGTGCACACCATCTTTCTTTTCATGGAATCTAGAGGAAACAAATATTAACAGTTAATTTTACCAATAAAAAATCTATTAAGCTTTGGGTGTTGTATCACAGCATGGGTCACCCACAACAGAGCAAAGCTCCAATATTACTGTGAAGCCCAGGATTGAATTAGAATTTGAAGTTGAATTAGAAGTTGATTTTTAAGGAGGTAGGAAAACTGGAGAACCCGGGAAAAAACCCTTCAAGCACAGGGGAGAATGAACAAGCAACTCTACTCAGATATGACAGAGCCTAGTGGGACTTAAACCCACGTCGCATTGGTGAGAGGAGAGTGTTCTCACTGCTACATTAGCCATGTTTTCTATTAACCAGTAGATTGAGCACTGTAGCTCACACACTCTCTAAAGAATTGAATATTTACTTTTGTTGGAGTTCCATCTCTAACTTCTTGTAATTGTGGGAACTAGGTGACATTTCTTCTGGTTTCCTAAGAATATCTTTAACTGTGAGGAAGAAGTCCTAAAAACACACACAAAAAAAGGATTATTTAGTATAAGGGTCTTGACTAAATGACCAGGTTTTCTCTGGGGTCTGTTTCTTTCAATTGATTTTGCTTTGTAGCAAAGTCGGCACTTAGAAATAACTGCACAAATAACTTGGAATCAGTGAGTGTGAATGTGTGGTTCTAAAAACTATCCATGGAGGAAATCCTAAATTCCCAGGGGTTGAGGAGAAAGGAAGAGGGATAAAAAAAATTGGGAATTTCAGATGGGTGGGGGATCGTTTTTCTAATATCCTCCATGGTGTGGGATGGAAATTTTTTACATTGAACAACACAATCCATGAATCCCTATTTCCCTATTTCATGTTCAATGCTTACTTACATTAAATAACTTCTCAGCCTGCTCAGCTTCTCTTATAACATTCTCACTGTAGTCCAGTGTAGTATTCCATGTGTGAAGTAAGAATGCAAGTCTTATTTGTCTTGAAGTATTCCTCTGAAGAGCTTCCTAAAGAGGTAGGTGGTGGTTAGTTATTTGGTTTGTTAGATGATAGATGATGTAGTGGTGTTAGTGTAGAGGATATAGATGTTGTTGATAATGAGGATATACGAATGTAATGATGATAGTGGTGGTGTTGTTGACAGCAATGGTGTTGATAATACATGATGATGATGATAATACATGATACATGATGATGATGATACATGATGATGATGATACATGATGATGATGATACATGATGATGATGATACATGATGATGATGATACATGATGATGATGATACATGATGATGATACATGATGATGATCATGATGATACATGATGATGATACATGATGATGATGATACATGATGATCATACATGATACATGATGATGATGATACATGATGATGATGATACATGATGATGACACATGATGATGATACATGATGATGATACATGATGATGATACATGATGATGATACATGATGATGATACATGATGATAGTGATGATGATGATGATGGTGGTGATAATGATGATGACTCGCTGAAGTGGTATTATGTCTTTACTTAGTATTTTCATTGGCTGTGCAGTGAACTCCTGTGCTGATTGGTTCATAGGATGTGAATATGTACCATGTCATTTCACATACAATATCTACTCTTTTTAGTTAAATGTACTCACTTTAATAGTAATAAAATTCTTAAGTGACTTTGACATTTTACATCCTTCGATGGTTAGATGTCCAGCATGCAAGAAATAGTGTATCCACTGGTCAGTCCCATGGTATGCCTGCATGAAAACAAAATATACTCATGTGCATACAGCCATTTAAGAAAAAAGCTTAACTTTAGGACGAATATTAACTGGCAATCAGTGATTGGTGAGGTAAAATACCCAAGTAAAATGAGACCCTTTCAATTGAAAATTCACAAGATAAACAAGCTACACGACTCGTCATCTAACATAAGAGGATAAGTGTGAAAAGGATGGAACCTATTACCACAGTGGTGGGAGGTTGTACATTAGCAGTACACAACACCCTGTACTTCATGTAAATGTTTTACCACAAAAATGGCATAACTGACAGAGAAGCTTACTGCAATTCTCAATATTCTGCAAACTCTTGACATTTCAACAGCTGGTTGTAAAATTGGTTTTTCACTGTCATCAATCAAAACTAATCAACGGGTACCTTTTAAATTTTTAACTGGTGGCAGTGTCAGAAAAACCAAATTCTGATGGGCAACTCCAAACTACCAAGTTCATAGAGTATTGAGAATCATAATAATTGCAGTACCTCCACTGGAACCCCTCCACTGGGAGGGTGGGGTAGGGATATATTATGGATTGAAGTACATTATTATGATCAGCAACACAACCTACCTCTGACTGTGCCAGTTCATTGTCATGATGTGGAAACCTTAAATCAACTCCTCCTGTGTGGATGTCAATAGAACCACCTAAGATTGCACTGAAAATAAAAGAAAAAAACATCCTAGTAAATGAAAGGGAATTGATGGGGGGAGCTTGGAATATTTGTAATCAGTCTGTCTATCAGTCTGCCATACACCATCCATAGATTCCTGCCTCCCTCCTTCTCTCCATCCATAAGCCTCCCCTTCCTTCCTCCATTCATCCTTTAATCCATATATATATGTCCATCCATCCATTGATCAATCCATCTGGATCCATCAATCTTTATGTCTGCTATCCATCCATCCTTTGATTCATTCATTCATTCATTCATTCATTCATTCATTCATTCATTCATTCATTCATTCATTCAATCATTCATTCATTCATTCATTCATTCATTCATTCATTCATTCATTCATTCATTCATTCATTCATTCATTCATTCATTCATTCATTCATTCATTCATTCATTCATTCATTCATTCATTCATTCATTCATCGGCATCACATATATGACAATAGTGCTTATAAATTTATTAAACAAAGAACACGATAGAATACCTCGCCATCACTGAACATTCAACATGCCAACCTGGTCGGCCCTAAAATAAAAAAACCAAAAGAATACCTCATTAATACATGTAGCTAGTTTAGACCTGTTAGACAAGGTATGGCAAATTTTCTACTAAAGCAGCAGGAAAAACAGGACAAGATAGATAACCCTTTATCTCACCTTTCCCCAGGGGGAATCCCATGCAGGTTCTGCTGGTTTGCTTGCCTTCCACAAAGCAAAGTCCCTATCAGATCTTTTTTCACCAAGATTTTGACTTAACTCTCCTGAAAACAAAATAGGCTTGTTAATTAAACACCATAGTCCTTTTCTGAAAAGTTGAACATGGTGCATTGTGGTCTAGCTTGGGTACAAACATATCTTGTTCATTATCCTGTATATGGTTTTGTGAAGTAGTGAACACGTTGTGCATTGTGCTCTAACTTGGGTACACACATCTTTTGCTCATCACGCCCAATATGGTGTTGTGAGATATTGAACATGGTGCATTGTGGTCTATCTTGGGTACAATCATCTTTTGCTTAACATTTCTTATATGGTGTTGTTTGTACCCATGCTAGATTATAACACATCCTGTTTAATATTATTTAATTAAACTCAGAAATGACCCAAGACTGACCCTTGTAACCCACCAAACACCATAATTAAGATAATCACGGGAGGTGTAGTACTGTTAGCGCACTTACTTTTGACTTCTGCAGGGGTTCAATAAACCTTTTTAGTTTGAGTGTAGTGTAATGTAAAGATATAAAGTTCTTATTCACTTACCCTCTCCTTCAGCTAGAGCCTGTAGATCACCAACAGCTTCTGGAACAAGACGAGCATAGCTGTGCTTCTCACTGGAGGCAAACTTTATGGTATCAAAGTATACAGACCCATTGGATTCATATCTGAGTAAAATCAGGAATCAAGAAGTTAAACTTATGACAAGGGTAAACATTACATTGGAAAATTATATAGTGTGCGTAATGTGTTGTTTTTCTATATGTGTTTATTAGCTACAATACACCAGTTTCGCATTCGATGCAAACCACTGCTTTTGACGACCACAGACTCATTTGCACAGGCTTAGCCTCGTTTATAATTAAGCCAGCTATTCAAAGACACCATTAAAAGTCTGTGGGTTTGGTATTATTTAACTTGCACATTCTTTACTTAACAGTTGGCTGTTACTAATGATTTGCAAAAGTCAACTGTAATGTAAAGAATGTGTAAGTTGAACAATACCAATGTTTTGAGTTCCCACAGACTTTTAATGATGCCTATGAATAGCTGACTTATAAACAATGCTAAGCCAGTGCAAATGATCGTGAGTCTGTAGTCTTCAAAAACAGCAGTGACCATGCATTGAATGAAAAAATGGTGTATTAGTGCATTCTCAATCTCAGGCCCTGTTCTCAGGCCCTAATTTTGGAAAACATACTTAATTTCAATACCAGCACCACAATATTGCACAGTTACCTCACTCTGAATAATTGTCATAAATAATTGACTATAAATTATTCATCTAGTAACTTACGCATAGCCATTGGCAATAATTTTTTCGATAAAAGATACCACTTCAGGGACATATTGAGTGATTCTTGTCAAGCAATCGGCTGGCAGCACCTGTCAATCATCCAGAAACACAATTAGATTCAGTTTCTCTCAAAATACCATCATATGACAGCAATAATTAGGGTTCCGTCTCCTTTGGAAAAATAAAATCCCCTGACATTCCCTGACCAAAAAGCATTTAAATTCACTGACCACAAAGTACACTTATTTTACAGAAAATGGTAGTTCGACCACAGGAAGCCCAAATAAGAATTCCAAATCTAAAACAATTTTGTGATGGCTGACAGAAATTCCCTGACTTTTGAGTAAATTGCAAAAATTCACAGGAAGGAACCCCTCAAAATTATATTTGGCACATTAAAAAGACTGTTTTTTTCAGTTTATCAAGATTATTACTTATGGCAATGATGATTTGAAAGGTTTACTTACATTCAAAGATTTCATGTCCTCATGAAACTCATTTTCCCAGTATTTTGTCAGTTTAGCGAAGATATGATGATCTGTTACCTCTGAACCAAACTGGACAAGAATTGAAATACAGATTAAATAAATCAAACAAAACAAATGATTGGAACAAGTAGTACATGAACAAGAATGGAGTATACATGGAAGAGAATGGGAAATGGAATAGAATGGAATGGAAAATGAATGGGGTGAAATGGAAATGGGATAAGATAGTAAGTCAACACAGTAAATGAAGAGAATAAGCACTCTGTACGAGGCAGAATGAAAAAGGATGGAATTGAATGGAATAGAATAGAATATAATGGCATAAGATAATCAGTATATTATTCTTATGAATACCTTTGCATCCAGCCAGGCCGATAATGGATCAGCCCCATCTGTCAACACCTCCTGCAATAAAAAATCACAATAATGTGAATAGTGTTGAACTCTTTCCAACAAAAATATACATGTTGGCTGCCATTAAATTCACAGTGTGACGTTCAAAAGTATGACCACAATTAATGTGGTAATTTTGCAGCAAAAGTCCATGCACAGAAATATGTGAATACAATAAATGTGGTCATACTTTCACTGTAAGTAATTTTGAACATAGTTAATACATAAAGTTATAGACCATACTAATTTATTCATGGGTGAAGCCATGGAAGGTTATCAATTTATTTACCTTTGGCATACACACAGACCAGATTCTAGCTCACTTTTTTCTCTTCATAAAAGAGAAGTATAAGGGGAAAAAGGACAAAACAAGCACGAAAAAGAAAAGACAAAAAAAAAAAAAAAAAAAAACTTAAATTATAAATTCTTCAACTTTTAATTCAAAATATTAATTAATTAATATATGTGAGGGGCCACTGTAATTGGCATGTGCGCTGTAGTGGATTCCCAGTCATTATGTATACCATATATATATTTGTATATATTGTGTGTGTGTGTTAGTGTGTGTGTGTGCATGGGTTTTTATATGGTGAAGCTAAATAAAAAAAATAAAATAAAAAAAATGGGCTGAGAGGTATTCAGGTTTTCAATAAAAGTCTATACTGCATGTATATAGAAAAACTCAAAATTACCTTTGTAGCAGCCTGGATATCATCTGCAGATGCCGTCCCACTTGATACAAGCTTGGTCAACTTTTCTTTGCTTGCATTTACTTGAGTAATAATCCTAGTTAGCATATTCTTTTTGTCCTCATCAGTTGTTGACTCCATCTTGTTGACGTAGGGTTGAAGTGCAGACTCTAAATCATTGAGAACTGTTTGTGGTGTGTTTTGTTTCTCAATGTATTTTTCTAGCAAATGGTTTCTTCGTGCCCTGTGAATAATCTAAAAAAAAGAAATATATAAATACTTTACTATTATTTTCTAGACTCTGTATCACATGTGAATAGGGTTTGTTGGAACTTCCTTAATTCAAAGATTTTTCTCCAGGTTCTCTGGTTTTCCTTCACAAAACCAAACCAAACAAAACCCCAATTCAATCTGAAAGTTACTTGTATGGACTCTGACTTTGGTTAGCCGAGAGGTTGTTACAGGGCCATTTGATATGTGAGTTAATCAGCCAAGAGGATGTTTCAGAGTTTGATATGTGAGTTTGTTGTGCTCTGACTTAGGTCAGTTCAGAGGTTGTTTCAGGGTTCAATCTGTGAGTTAGCCATACCCTGACTTAGATCAGCCCAGAGGTTGTTTCAGGGTTTGATCTGTGAGTTAGCTATGTCCTGACTTAGATCAGCCCAGAGGTTGTTTCAGGGTTGGATCTGTGAGTTAGCCATGCCCTGACTTAGATCAGCCCAGAGGTTGTTTCAGGGTTCAATCTGTGAGTTAGCCATGCTCTGACTTAGATCAGCCCAGAGGTTGTAAAATTTGAAATTTGAAGATGAGAACATATTAAAAAAACTACAGTATGCAATAAAATTAATACAAACCTTATCGTCGATATCTGTAATATTCATGACATAAAAGACATCATAACCAAAATATGACTGAAGAATGCGACGCAGGATATCAAAGGTAATATAACTCCTAAAACGAAAACAATAATTCGTTAATTTTTGATAATCAATGCACATGTATCCATTTGCTATAATTATCATATCTCCTCGCAACCATTCTTGTAAGCGACCAGCTCTAGCTGCTGCTGCACCGTCATGGAACTTCCTTGGATTTACGTGGTCCCTTGCAAAGATCTATTTGTGTAAGCAAACAGCTAGCTCTAGCTTATGATCACTTTTCTTATATCCCAAGGTGGTCACTAAAGTGCAAAACCACTGCCTGTCATTCTGTCTTTCCATCTGTCTGTCTGTCTGTACACATCTTTCTGTCTGTCTGTCTTTTTGACATGTCTGTCCATCTGTTTGTACACATCTGTCTGTGAATTATTCTTTAATGGTTTGCATGTTATCTAATGGACAACCACTAGAGTAGGACAACTGGTTGTGTACATCAATGTAATTACCTTGCATGTCCCATGTGGGATGCATCATAGACTGTAGGTCCACAGCCATACCATGTAACTCTCTTACCACTTTGAGGCACAAATAGATTCTACAAAAGATATGTGTACATAAGATTACAGAATGTAATGACTGGAATGGTGAGACTGATTCAAATTAAATACACACATCAGTAGACCCTAAAGCAAAGAAAGAAGGAAAGAAAGAACAAATGAAAGAAAGGAAGGAAGGAAGGAAGGCAGGAAGGAAGGTAGGGAAGGAAGGAATGGAAGAAAGAAAGAAGAAATGGAGTCCTGTATTTTCATTTGTATATGTGGTAAATAAAAACCTTTGAACCTTTGAACCTTTGAGGAAGAAAGAATAGCAGGAATATTAAAAAAGAAAGAAAGAAAAAAAGAATGAATGATAGAATGAATGAAGGAATGAAGGAAAAAAAATAGAAATAGAAAAAAAAATAGAAAAAAACAAACAAACAAAAACAAGATGAAAATAAAGGGAAGGAATTGGGTTACAAGGTTATAAAGTTATAAAGTTACCTCTTCAAAATGAAACAGGAAAAGAAAACCTCTTGAAAAATCAGCTTATTATTTTTGAGATTTCAAAATTATTAGATTTCAAAGTTATTCACCGACTAATCAAACAATAAGCATAAAATCGGGCATTCAATAATTACTACAGATATACGACGAATCGTTATCCTATTGGTCAAAAAGGACAATTCAGAATTTCATTGACCACAAAATTTTTAGTTTTTTTTCTATCTGCACTTAAACTATTGCATCAGAAAAAAATTTCCAAGGAATAATCCCTACCTTCTCTCTTGTCAGGCTGTTGAAGATTCTTAATTCCCCCTGTCCTTCAGGTTTGCGCCAACTTGGTAGATTTTTACTCGACATGTCGTAAGAATTGTTCGTATTTGAAGAAAATTTTACTATCGAAAAACGAACCCGGCTTCGTAGAACACAGTTCAAACTATTCCCAAAATATCTCGTGTTTCTGAGTATTCGCATTAATTGAATGCGCTGATAGCAAGCTGAAAGCCTGAGGAAGCTTTGTGCAAAGTTTGGAGTTATTAAACGTTTTGTAAGTGGTAAAAAAATAGACACGAATACAAGCAAACGGTAAAAAATTTCTTCTCTACTCGTCCGCCATGTTCAATGAGTATTTTGCCTTGGTCACCAGTCTCCTAGCTCGTACACGCTACCGGAAGACGATTTTACCGGAAGATGTTCTAACCGGAAGTAAAGATAACGAAAATAATCACTTCGACAATTTTTGTTGGGATCATAAAACAGTTTTATTTTTACTTGCAAGATTAAAATAGCATTTTCAGTATATTGTAATAGTATTATCAATAATATAAATAAAGTATCTTTGTTAAAATATTATCATGGTTGTACATATATGGTGTTTTGTGTGACTGAGTATGAAACAATCTCATAACCCTCCTGACCCCTAATAGAAATTTTACGGTTCAACATAAAAAACAATTCTTTAAATAATGCTCTTTTTTTCTTTTAGAGGAATTGCACTGTTGAAGGGAGAGGGTGTGGTGGAGGAGGAGTAGGAGGAGGAGGATGACGAGGAGGAGGAAAGAAACGAGAGTGAGAGAAAAGTCTGTAAAGTGCAACAAAAAAATTGGAAAAAAATCTAAAAAATAACATTCCTAATAATAAATGTTCATTTTCCTGATTAATTCATCTCAACTTCAGTGCCTCTTGTTCCTGACCACTGTTATGTATCAATATTAAAAGTGAATTGTTCTACCTCTTCATTGTTTGATATTTAAGTGTAAGAATGTGAGCTGCAACTGCTTGTGGAATCATGGGACAGATAGGGGTAAGCAGAGAATAGTAGACTGACTAGTTTATGATAGCAGATATCAGAGTTACCGTACACTCCATCGCCTGCAAACAATTGATTCAATCTAGGCATTCGGGTCAACAACATAGTAAATGTGTAGAAAATTACCCAAATACCACGGCTTAAGTTTCTATACATTTACTGTATTGTTGACCCAAATGCCTTGATTGAACCAATAATTATTGTTTGAAGGTGATGGAGTTTAACTCTGATATTGAGCAGATTCAGAGGATTATTCACAGTATGAACCTTTAGTTACTAGAGGGGAATGTGTATGAACTATGAACTAAACAGTATGAACTAAACAGTATGAACTAAACAGTATGAACTAAACAGTATGAACTAAACAGTATGAACTATACAGTATGAACTAAACAGTATGAACTATACAGTATGAACTAAACAGTATGAACTATACAGTATGAACTATACAGTATGAACTATACAGTATGAACTATACAGTATGAACTATACAGTATGAACTATACAGTATGAACTATACAGTATGAACTAAACAGTATGAACTATACAGTATGAACTATACAGTATGAACTAAACAGTATGAACTATACAGTATGAACTATACAGTATGAACTAAACAGTATGAACTATACAGTATGAACTATACAGTATGAACTATACAGTATGAACTATACAGTATGAACTATACAGTATGAACTATACAGTATGAACTAAACAGTATGAACTATACAGTATGAACTATACAGTATGAACTAAACAGTATGAACTATACAGTATGAACTAAACTGCTTAAGAAATCATTTTCTCAGTCAATCATCTATTCCTTGAGCCTGGTGGAAGGGGGACTCCGATATGAAAGGGACGGGGATGCTTGTCGTACCTTTTAGGGGTTATTTTTTTATTATTTGGTACCTTTTAGGGTGTTCAAATGAAAAACTTATTAAAATGCTGTAAAATTAGGGTCGTTTGGTACCATTTAGGGGTGAAACTTGCAATTGTTACGACTATGAGAAAGAGAATTTTGGGGTCATTTTCAAAATTTCCAATCTTGCCTTTCTATATATGGGAGTCCCCTTTGGGTCCTGGAGCTGCCATCTGAGGACAACAAGTAATAGAAAAGTATGGCTGACAATGAATTTTCTAAGATGAAAGAGAATGGAATGATTGAAATTGAGGTGCACTCCTGTGATCTATTCCAGCTTTTTCTTCAGCTGCCTTCTGAAGATGACAGGCAATAAAGAGAGGATGGCTGATATAATTACGATCATGATGGACTTGAAGGACATGATGTCGCCTGTTGTTGTGAGGACATAAAGTTCTACTCCAGCACTAATGAACCCAAATGATGGAGGTGCTACGCCTGTTGAGAACACACAAAATAATTTATTTTAGTCATTTAAAGGGAAATTCTAATCTCATCCAACAAGTCGTAAGGCTATAATTAGCCTGCGTAGTGGCGCATTTTGGGGGCCGGAGCAGGGGAAGGGCTGGGGAGGGAATCCTTCTTGTCCCCTTCTCCGAGGTCCCCCAACCCTCCCCTACCCCCTCTTCCCAATATGGGCCACTACGCAGACTAGGCTATAATAAAAGTATATAATGCCTGGCTAAACTTAGTACTTAATTAACTGGTCAAAAATGGTTTTGAATGGACATCTTGACCAGTCATGTTTGAAAAAAAAAAAAAAAAAAATTATAAGCCAGACATCTTGACCAGCCTATGACTGACCGTTATTTTGAGCCCTGATCAGATGAATGAATCACATCTCATTGCCACTTTACAATGACACTGTGGCAAACATAAGAATGATATAAGATATGCATAACAGTGACTTACCTAGGAAAGTTCCAATGAAGAATGGTAGTAAGGGAACCCCTATAACAGGTGACGCAATGTTAATAAACCAATTGGGGAGGAATGGAGTGATACGAAGGAAGATTATGTAGCTTAGGATGTCGTCTTTGTGGTGGGATACCTGTGGATGGGATATTGAACAAATTTGTTATTAAATGGAATGGACCAAAATGTATGAGACAATATTGATGGAATTAATTAGAAAGGGATAGGAAGGAATGAAAACATAAAAGATTTGAATGAATGAATGAATGAATGAATGAATGAATGAATGAATGAATGAATGAATGAATGAATGAATGAATGAATGAATGAATGAATGAATGAATGCCCTAGTCATAGATGGATATGGATGGATAAATGAACAAAAGAAAAAATAGTACATGGATGGATGGATGGATGGATGGATGGATGGATGGATGGATGGATGGATGGATGGATGGATGGATGGATGGATGGATGGATGGATGGATGGATGGGTGGGTGGATGGAAGGATGGAAGGATGGGTGGATGGATGGATGGATGAAAAATAGTACTTGGATGGATGGATGGATGGATGGATGGATGGATGGATGGATGGATGGATGGATGGATGGATGGATGGATGGATGGATGGATGGATGGAAGGATGGAAGGATGGGTAGATGGATGGAAGGATGGGTGGATGGATGGATGGATGGGTAAAGATGACTGGATGGATGGGTAGGTGAATGGATAAATAGAATAGAATGGATGAATAATGGATGAATGGTTAGTGGATTCTACATGAATGAGAGAATATTCTTTAGCTTACCTGTGCACACCATTTATCTACTCTTTCAGGTATGTAATGTTTTACCAATTTTCTTCCAACAAGATAAGAAAGAAGATAGCAAAATGATGCTCCTACACTAGAACACTGAATAAAAACACAGAACATAGTACCTCTTAGGGGTTATTTTTTATTATTTGCTATCTTTTAGGGTGTTCAAATGAAAAACTAACTAAAATGCTGTAAAATTATCATCATTTGGTACCATTTAGGATTAGATAATACTTAAGATAGTACACACGCTCTCATTGGTCGAGAGCTGTGTTTTCATCACGCTATGAAGGCACCAAAATGACGTAACAAGCATTTTTTAAGTATTTTTTAATACTTCGTCTCGGGTTTTCACTGATCTGCTCTTGAATTCTCCCAAACCCGTAGCCTCGGTTTTCACCAGGCTATGAAGGCACAGAGAAAATGTTTTATTTCTTAAGTGAAAACTATGTAATTTTATAAACTAACCCTTTTATATATGGGAGTCCGCCCCCTGGGCTCATATATACTTACCAGACAAACTAAAAACATTGCTAATGGGAACGGGAAAAGGAATCCTGATAAAATACTGCCAAATATTGACCCTGGTATGGCAAATGTTTGTAAACTAAGAGCTTGTCAAGGAACAATCTTTAAGAAGCTTATAAGCTAAAAATTTAAATTAAAAATATACACCCCTTTCACGCGATGTCAAAGCAGCTCAACTTGGAGGAAAAAATAAAATAATTTAAATCTCGCGAGAATTGGAACTTATTAGATTTATATATTAATTTGTTTCTTTATAGAATTATGGCTATAGTAACAGACCTCTTTAGCTTGGGCATTTGTATTGCCTGTGTCATTCCTTTGAGAATATTTTTTTGTTTTATAAATTTGCATCCATACAAAGAAATAATACTCAAGGGAATGACAAATGGTCTGAAATGGGCAAAACATTCCACCCAATTCAAGCTAAAGAGGTGTATTTTCAAATGAAGGATTGTTAAAGATCAGCGAAGGATACAATATATATGTAACAGTGAATCCTATGACAACTTGCGTAAAGTATTCATCTGTGTAGTTTGATAATGCTCTACCAAGACCCTTGGCATCATCCATACTTCTTGGTAACTTGATACTTGCTTTGTCTTCACTGTAAAATAGGAGAAGTTATATAAAATTAAATAAATAAATCTCTTTAAGTGTCTAGGACTTCCTTCTAGTGCTTTTGTACTTATTGGGGACACTTTCCACTACCACTACATTCAATATTCTTTCCACACAAGGCTCACTCATATGTTGATTCTTATGGAGGGAGGAAACTGGAGTACCCCAAAAAAAACCTTGTAGCACAGGAGATCTAGAAGACAACACCAAACAAACTAAGTTCACATATGGTGTTCGCAGGGCACGAACCAGTGACACGAACCTTTGGATCCACAGCAGGGAAATACGGCTTGTTACCCATCTACCCGAAAAGTAATCTTATTTTCTTATTTAATGTAAGAAAACAAAAACACAACCAAGATTGAATTACATTCTCAAGGGAATAATAATCAAATATGTATAAAACTAATTTTCTGCAACTTTTATATGTTTAAAAACTTATGTTTTAAACCATCACTCCCTATATGGGACTCTTCTATGAAGTTCACTTCATACACACTACCACGACATTTGATTTACAAAACACAACACACAACTCACATGTTGATTTTTACAGAGAGAGGAAAACAGAGAACCTGGAGATAAACCCTTTTGACAAGGGATCCGTATAAACAATCAAACTGTCTTGAACTCAACTCACATACATGTGGAGCTCATTTGAGAATCAAACCTGCCACCCCTGTGGTGAGAGATAGTTCTATACCAGTGCATGCCACCCATATGCATACCACCCATATATACATATGCCACCCATACAGTGCAATATTATACTTACGGTTGTAGCTCAGGAAAACTGGTATAAACAAATGTCATTGCTATTAATGCAGATACAAAAATAATGCCGAGAATGATAAAAGGCCCCTTGTTGCTTGACTGGTCAGTTTCTTCACTCCCTGTTTCTATGGCAGTTGAGAATGAAAAAATGAGAATTAAATGAATGAATGAATAAATCAATGAATCAATGAGAAAATATAACATCACTTGAATAATCCTTTTTGGATTGCTGAACTTGTGTTCCCTGCTTTTATGATTACCAAATATTGATAAGGGCAGACAAAATAATGCAAAGAAAGCATATCTTTATAAAATAAGTGTGAAAAAACAGGTTTATGCTGTACAACTAGGCTACATAGATGGAGCTTTATATTCTTTAGCTACCACAACGAACTAAATCTTTATTTATCTTTTTCCTTATTCTACATATTTTCCGCAAATTCATATGTGCAGTTGATAATAAATTCATGCTTTCAAACAATCAACGCTTATAGTTTTGATGGTCATTTAGCTTCTCTGTGGTTTAGTAAACCCTATCTTATACGTTTATTAACATCGAAGAAAGCTTAAATGTCGCTCTTTTGCAATTTAAAGAAAAAGCACCATGTATCGGTAAACCAAACTACAAAAAATATTGAAAAATTGAATTAAGAAGTATTTATAATTAGTTTTCCCATTTGGTTCACTTACGTGAGGTCATTTTGTACGCCATTTTCTCCGTTTTTTGGCCGGTTTTATCGTAGTTTTGCGGTAATGGCTTCCTTGCTGTCACCTGTAAAGGGCTAAAATATATCGAGCTGGTTGAATTCATGGAGATTTATGTGTATATTTGGCAATAAATTAGGAGATCCAAGTTAATGTATTTGATTGTCTAGACTTAAACACCGGTATGATTAGTCGATTATCGTTCGGGGAGGATTCGGAAAGACTTCGTCATTTCTTATCGCCTGATGCTCGCCTGACTCGCCTGATTCTATCGTCAGTGACCTTTCGGTACCAATTCAAACTTATTATAGAAAATCGCAAAACCCTTAAACGATTGAGACGAAAGATAAAATGATAAGGAAGTGAAGAATGTAGACACATCAATGAAGTACAAAAACCTTTGAAATATAATGACTTTTTCATATTGAAATAATTGATGAAAAAGTATTTGGGCTTCCTGTGTTACTCGGGGTCGGTGAGCAGGGGGATTCTCGTTCAGGGCTCGAAAGTCACAAAACATCCCATTTAGAAAAAATTGACTGAAGCTCATAATACAAGTCATCAGTGACACTTTCGAATTTGACATATTGGGTTCCTGGTCATAGCTATAATGGTCTTTATGGGATTTCCATTCATTAGGGTATGGGGGTGGGGGGCATAATATTGTGGAGGGGTCACATTATTTTTGGAAGCAATATAGAGGGGTTGTTATCAATTGTATGCAGTTTTATAGGGGTTTAGTAATAAACTGGACAGAACACAGGGGTAGTATGAAATGTTTGCCAACCCAGGAAAGGAATAGCATTTTTCACGGTTACAATAAATAGATGTATCGCAAAGCCTCGTGGGATCGAAATGCAGACAAACTTTATAATAAGGCTTCGGTTACAAGGAAAAGAAGATCAATATTAGGCGAAAAACTAGTTTTTCCACGAATTCACTATTTCCCTTATTACGTTTTGATACCACTACCACTGGAATCCTCTTTGAATTATTTTTCTTATTAAAATGTTTGAACTCCTTTGGAAGTCACAAGATGATGGCGTTAATTAGGCCAACAAAAGGAACTATGAACAGGATTCTGTAGAAGTGTATCAAGGGTAATAAAGGGAATCAAGAATTAGAAGCAGCAAAACAAGAAAATATTGTTGCAGCATATTAGCATGTGTTTTAGGCTTGGCTTGTCTGCATTTCAATACCATAATACATCATTGTGACGTCATCCGTGGAAAGTGCTATTAGGTTGGGTTGGGAAAACCCAACAAGTGATTTTGTCAAACCCTCTCCCCCATACATTAATAAATGAAAGCCCACCCCCTATCTTTGTCTGTATTTACCCAATAAAGGATTTTGGGTCTCACATTATTTTTTCGCTTGATATTCCAATTTGTCAATTTTTAGAAAAAAAAAAAAAAGAACACAAGACATTCAATATAGCTTTCGCATAGAGTATATCATGTATTTATTTGAAGCTTTAGAGAGCACTTATAATATATTAGCCAAATTAATAATTGTCATTGAAGTTTTCAGTGAGAGTAAAATCTTACAAATCATGAAAACCAACAAACTCTTGAAGGATAACTGGAATAGGTAAGTCTGGAATATGGGTTATTCTTCTTCTACCCAAACTTTTTCTAATGACAAGTCGACATAAATTGGCCAACTTGCTGGGCGTTTCACACTGACTTATCACATCATTCCAGTTAGAATCATTATTATGATGACACATCAATATCTCCTTGAGCTGTGATCCATCTGCTCCAAACAGGAGCAGCAATCTTATCAAATCTGATAAAATGTATTTTGGAGTCAAAGGAGTAACAGGCAAGTGAAATACACCACAGCGATCTTTAAACAGCACTCCTACATCTGCACCAGCCTTTAGAAGTATTTTGATACACTCAAGCTTTGTCTCTTCACTCTTGTCTGAAGCTAAACGATGATAAAGTCTTGTAATTGAAAGATTTAAAGCAGTATTTTTTGCCTTGTCCAGTAAGTTTACATCAGCTCCATATTTCAGAAGAATGCGCAAGCACTCTGGACTAAAGTTTTTTGCAGCAGCAATGATTGGGTAAGAGTAAAATTCTTTATTTGGGTCAGCACCGTGTCTGAGTAGAACTTCAAGACATCTAGCTTCCTCTGCTTCTATTGCACAAGACAATGTGGTTTCCTCTAATGAGTCACTCCTAAACGAGCGGTTAGGATTGCAACCACGTTTAATTAGTTCCTCGCAGCACTTGACAGACCCAAATGAAGCTGCCACTTCAAGAGGTGTTTCTTTGCCTTCTTGTAGCTCTGTAGTCATGCAAGCACCAGATTCAATAAGCTTGATCATACATTCAACATTGTCTTCCATTGCCGCCATATGTAATGGAGTCAAATTTCGTCCCTCAATGCATTTAGCATTGACGTCTGCTCCTGCTTCAATGAGAAGTCTTATGCATTCAAGGTGACCTCTTTCTGCGGCTGCATGCAGTGGAGTTGCAAAATCAGTTGTACTCTGTGTTACATCAGCACTTGCATCAATAAGTGCCTTAACACAGTCCACATGCCCTTCTTGTGAAGCAATGAACACTGCAGTTGCTTTATCATTGGTCCCCAAATTGACTTTTCCCTTGTTTTTAATCAAAATCTTCAAACAATTGTTGTGTCCATATTGTGCAGCAATGAACAAAGGTGTTGCTCCATCACTGTTTTGTATTGCGATGTTTGCACCAGCAGAGATTAGAAGCTTCAAGCAATCCTCTTCTCCAAGAAAGGCAGCTTCGTGTAAAGCTGACCAGCCACCTGCATCTTGGCTATCTAGGTCTACCTTGTGGTCAATACAAATCTGCAAATTAAAGGTCAAATTTTTATTGATTGGACTTTTGAGCTGATCTTAGTCAGGGCATGGCTAACTCACTGATTGAACCCTGAAACAACCTCTGGGCTGATCTAAGTCAGGGCACGGCTAACTCACAGATAGAACCCTGAAACAACCTCTGGGCTGATCTAAGTCAGGGCACGGCTAACTCACAGATAGAACCCTGAAACAACCTCTGGGTTGATCTAAGTCAGGGCATGGCTAACTCACAGATCAAACCCTGAAACAACCTCTGGGCTGATCTAAGTCAGGGCATGGCTAACCTACAGTTAGAACCCTTAAAAAAACTCTGGACTGATCAAAGTCAGGGCATGGCAAACTCACAGATTGAATTAGTATTTCAATTGTATGATATGTTTTGTGGACATATGAAAACTGGAGATCCCAGACAAAAACCCTTGAATCAAAGGAGAGACAAACACTACTCACCAAGTGCAGGAATTTAACCCGAGACCCCAGGGGTCAGATGGGAGTGCACTCTGTGATTGATCCCTTTAGAAACATTTTAATCCCTGAAATTTTGAGGTAAAGTCTAGGATTTTTTTTCCTTGTTGAGGGGAATTTTAAAGTATGCACCACATTATTCCGCTTTCCAATCTTCCTAGTAGATTTTTCTTAAATACAGTACTGATGATAAAAATCATTATTACCTGAACACATTCTTGATTTCTTCCTCGTACAGCTGCAACCAGTACTGACACCATCTCATTATTACTAATACTAGCATCAGCTCCATGATGAAGTAGTGTCCTCATAACCTGAGCATGGCCATTTAAAGCTGCAAGGAATAAAGGAGTTTCTCCATCGTATGCTTTGGTGTCCTTAAAATCCCTCTTACATTGTTTTAGAAGGATTTCTACACAAGATGTGTGACCAGAATTTGCAGCCTCGTGTATAGGGAACCAGCCTCTGTTGTCAGAAACATCTGCAGGATATCCTGTGTGGGGAAAATAGTTTAATTAGAGAAATACTGACTTTGATTCCTTATGATGGCAGGGATATAGATGATGATAATGTTGGTAATGATGGTGTTGATAATGATGATGTATATGATGATGCAGTTGTAAACTTTCAGTTGATTTAGAAAATTGTATCTCTTTAAAATTACCGCCCCCCCCCCCCCCCTCCCCCCTTCGACGTAATAAACGATCGGTCCCTTAGAATATCTGAACTGGACTCCCTGTGATCATTAGTTTTGAAATGAATTATATCACTGTAAATGGGCAATACCAGTTCTAAAAGGACAAATAAACTATAATTTCTTTGATTCTATTACGATTCAAATAAGCTTATTAAAATTGACATCTTTACCTTTTTGAAGCAAATGCTTTAGGGCCTCGCTGTCTCCTGATTTTGCTACTTGACCGACATTAGAACTCGTAAAACTATCTTCTCTGTTAAAAAAAGCCCCCGAATTGCTTTTATCTACGTTCATTTATAACTTGAATAAGCAGAATTCTGCAAAACCAATCCAACATGTCAGCCAAAATACGTAAACAAAATGGAGGCCAAAACCGAGATATAACAGTGTTTATGATTGGTTATAAAAAGCTGTATGTAACTTTTGACCAATGAGAACTGTTTTTTTATTTTTGCGCGGGAATAATCTGGTAACACAGGTAATCCAATGTTAATATTTTGAAAGGTCGTTACAAGATTTGGGAAGACAAACATGAGTAAAGAAAGTTGGTGGATTTGTGCAATAACATACGTAAGGTAAGAATCTTTTTAGTCAAAAATGTGTGGGAAGAGCGAGAAGAAGGCTTTAAAGTTGTTTTTACAGCTTTTCAATACAGAGAGACCAATTAACTTCCAGTTCGGATTGCAACTGAACCTTGCTATGGCCGCTGCTATGGCCAAGACTCTCCAAAATTCTAAAATCTAAATGATAGAAGTTGATGATCGATGGAATAAGGTTTAATTAATTGGCATAGCGTTGGTAGTTGCATTAATTCATTAAAAAACTCTATTCATAACTTAAAGAATATAATTGGCCAAGGGTCCCAAGTTGTGGTTCCCCACAAACGTATTACGCATGCGCGTGGTATTATCTATGAGAAATGACGTCAAGAATTCTTATCTGCAGTATTAAAATATGAAGGATATGACGTCATTATAGCCTTATCGAAAGAGACCTCCTACAGAAAAGTCTCGCCTATAAACCAATGTTATGGCTGGGGAAAAGTTGATCAAATGTTGAGAGAAAAACAAATTGATTTTGATGACTAAGCAGGATTTTTTTCAAGGCAAAATTTAATACAAATGATTAAATTTTTTATGAATTATCTTTCTATTTTGATTGATTTTTCTGTTCTTTAGATCATACTTTCAAAAACTTTTAAAGTAACTGTGTTATTCAATTCGCGCACGAATCGTCGCTCTGCCGAGGCACTCTAATGCGATACGCCATTCTTCGCCCACGATTTATTAGATAAAAAACCTCAGTTTTCTCAATTCTTCTGTCATAAGCACCCTCATCCAACTAATTATTGCTTAGTAATTTGTTAAGTGCTAAGTATTTTCGTTTCTCCGCCTCCAACAATTTGATAATAATCTTTCTTAAAACCAAATCGAACATGATAAGCACTGCTTTGTTCTTCTCCGCTGTTTCAATTCCCAACAAAGGAGAGTCTTGTTTTAAATGAAGCAGGCAACGAATTCCTGGTTGATTTTCCTAAGAAAACTTCACTAGACTGGCTTCACGGAATGCACTGAGTTGGTTGGTGTAAGTTTTTTTGTGGTTGGTAAGTGCTTCTTTGTTTCTTTTCATTTAGTTGCTGTTAGAATGAATATGATTCGGGCAATTGCAAATTTAAGTATATGCGAATGGTCCGATTGATCAGTCATTATTTCAGTTGGTTCACAGTTCAATAGCCCTAGTTTTACTTGTACCGCTCGTAATGAAAGCTTTCACTAAGAAACAATGCCAAGAAGTCCGTTAAAACTCATACTATAAGATAAGCAAAGCTCCACCAAGTTCGAAAAACAGCATATTTCGTTGTTATTGATGAGAAAATATTCTGCTGAAACAATGACGCAAAATCGAACTAACTAATAAACAACTAAGCATTTCGTCTACGTAGCATTCTGTACGCGCAGGCTCTGTGAGGCGCTTCCGGTTTCCGTAATTCCCTTACTAGCAATCATGACGGGAACTCCGGGAAGCGCCTCACAGCGGCTGCGTAGAAAACTACGTCTCCGATACTCCGCGAAAACTGCTGTAATAAAAGCATTACTAAGGCGTGGATCGTAAAACGATGCAACGATGCATGTGATGTTGTTTCCGTTGGAGAAAATCATACTGCGTGGTCCGTCACATCTGCGACTGCATGCATGTGTGCAACAATGCAAATGACGAAAAAATAGGTTCAAATTTTGCAACGTTGCAGGACTTGTCACATCGTTTTTCAACGTCGCACACTACGTCACATATCATCATCATCATAATCACCACTATCTTCATGCTCCTCCTCTTCATCATCATTATTATCTTTTTTTTTTTTCAATTAGTTTACATGCAATAACGCTATTCTGTGTTTTCCTGATGTCCTGGAGTTCACCTCAAGGCTCGCAAATATGGGCAACCATATTGCAAGCTGCAGAGCGAATGTTGCTCGTATTATCACCCCGCGCGCAACAAATTTTCTTTCTTGCAGAGAGTAGAAAGAGCTTCTACTTCTGTGACAAAGTCGCGCAACAAAATTTTGTTTTGCCGAAGTGGTAATACGAGCAACATTCGCTCTGCAAGCTACAACGCAACAATGTTGCGCGACAAGTTGTACGATTTTGGTTCTCATATTTCAGCACCTTCAGCTCTGCTCTAATCAATAAGCGACATCTATTCCGCACTTTGAATAATTTAAATAGCGTGACTTGACGAAACACCCATCTTTAAAATATTGAAAATGTGGTTTTCCAGAATTTGCCGTGTCTAGACGTAAGATTACGTAAACATTTTTGATCTCAGTGATAGATGAAGTAGATGTCCCATGATAAAAAAGCGTAAATGAGTTCACTGACGCCAAATGACGTCACACGCATGCGCAACAGCCTATTACCCTGGCAGTGGACAGCTGTTTTGGCCTTATAAGCCAATTCACAGTTTAAGAATCGTCTTCAGTGCGCATGCGATTTTATCCCGAATTTCTCACCTTTTTTGTTTAAACCTTCTTTTGTTTTTAATTAAACAAAAGAAGGTGAGAAATTCGGGATAAAATCGCATGCGCACTGAAGACGATTCTTAAACTGTGAATTGGCTTATTAGAACTTATAATAAGCCAGTTCGGAGTTTCAGAATCGTTTTCAGTGCGCATGCGATTTTATCCCGAATTTCTCACATTCTTCCATGATTAATGCACTGTGGATAATGACATGTATTACTGTCTCATGATGCACTGTAGTTGATGACATGTATTACTGTCCCATGATGCACTGTAGTTGATGACATGTATTGCTGTCCCATGATGCACTGTGGTTGATGACATGTATTACTGTCCCATGATGCACTGTGGTTGAGGACATGTATTACTGTCCCATGATGCACTGTGGTTGATGACATGTATTACTGTCCCATGATGCACTGTGGTTGATGACATGTATTACTGTCCCATGGTTAATGCACTGTGGGTGATCACATGTATTACTGTCCCTTGATGCACTGTGGTTGATGACATGTATTACTGTCCCATGGTTAATGCACTGTGGGTGATCTCATGTATTACTGTCCCATGATGCACTGTGGTTGATGACATGTATTACTGTCCCATGATGCACTGTGGTTGATGACATGTATTACTGTCCCATGGTTAATGCACTGTGGGTGATCACATGTATTACTGTCCCTTGATGCACTGTGGTTGATGACATGTATTACTGTCCCATGGTTAATGCACTGTGGGTGATCTCATGTATTACTGTCCCATGATGCACTGTGGTTGATGACATGTATTACTGTCCCATGATGCACTGTGGTTGATGACATGTATTACTGTCCCATGATGCACTGTGGTTGATGACATGTATTACTGTCTCATGGTTAATGCACTGTGGGTGATCACATGTATTACTGTCCCATGATGCACTGTGGTTGATGACATGTATTACTGTCCCATGGTTAATGCACTGTGGGTGATCTCATGTATTACTGTCCCATGATGCACTGTGGTTGATGACATGTATTACTGTCCCATGATGCACTGTGGTTGATGACATGTATTACTGTCCAATGATACACTGTAGTTGATGACATGTATCACTGTCCCATGATGCACTGTAGTTGATGACATGTATTACTGTCCCATGATACACTGTAGTTGATGACATGTATTACTGTCCCATGATACACTGTGGTTGATGACATGTATTACTGTCCCATGATGCACTGTGGTTGATGACATGTATTACTGTCCCATGATACACTGTAGTTGATGACATGTATTACTGTCCCATGATACACTGTGGTTGATGACATGTATCACTGTCCCATGATGCACTGTGGTTGATGACATGTATCACTGTCCCATGATGCACTGTGGTTGATGACATGTATTACTGTCCCATGATACACTGTGGTTGATGACATGTATTACTGTCCCATGATGCACTGTGCTATGCGGCATTATTTTTTTCAAACCCGACGCACTAACAAATAAATAATATATTATAGTTTTTGGCACGTTATTCAATACTGAAAAACGACATAGGTACTCAGACTGTTTTGCTGGAGGACATTTGGATAAAGGTGTTATAACGCGGAACCTTTATACATGCCTTTAAACATTTAATACACACTGGATACCATTAAGCTTGCTCAAAACACACAAATGTAGACAAAACTACGTGAAAGTAATTTTAAAAATGGATGGATTTCACCGCACACTTCACATACTCATCTCACGGCGATGTTTAATGATCGATTACAGTCGTGATCTGAGT
This sequence comes from Anthopleura sola, assembly GCA_023349425.1. Lineage (NCBI taxonomy): Eukaryota > Metazoa > Cnidaria > Anthozoa > Actiniaria > Actiniidae > Anthopleura > Anthopleura sola. Next base: position 2,518,992 of record JALHLI010000019.1, on the reverse strand, counting down.
AGATTATACGTTCTTAATTTTATGTGCTCTCCTCTCCTTTCCTCTGCTCTCGTCTCCTCTTTCCAGCTTCCTCTCGTCTCCTCTTTCCAGTCTCCTCTCGTCTCCTCTTTCCAGTCTCCTCTTGTCTTCTCTCCAGTCTCCTCTCGTCTTCTCTCCAGTCTCCTCTCGCCTTCTCTCCAGTCTCATCTCGTCTTCTCTCCTTTCCTCTGCTATCGTCTCCTCTCTCCATCCAGTCTCCTCTTGTGCTCTATCCATGGCCAGTCTCTTCTCGTGTTCTCTCCAGTCTCCTCTCGTCTTCTCTCCAGTCTCCTCTCGCCTTCTCTCCTCTCCTCTGCTATCATCTTCTCTCGCAGGTTTTCTCTCCCTCTCTCCTCTCTTCTCAAACAGTCTCTTTCCTATCTTCAAACGCAACTAAAAGGTCGCGTTCAGTTGTTATCCACTTACTATATTTGGACCAAAGCCAAACTACCCAACTCTATGCATTCTGAGTTGTTTTTTTTATTTTTATAATAAATTAGGTAACGGGAGAGAAATCTTACTACCATTTTTCTTTTTGAGAACGAATTCTACTGAATACGATTCGAAGCTGCAATTTTAAGCATCGTTTATTTATTTTTGCTTATCAATTTTTATGGAAATTTTTAGCAAATAACAGATATAAAGTAGCGAAAATATTGTGTGCAATATCATCAAACTTACACAAAAGGATCTAGTGCCCCTTAGGCATTGACTCTGAAACACGTATGAAATCATACGCAAATTTTAAAGTTGTTTTTCTTAACGAAAATGCCTGCTTTTTCATAGACATAGGCAGGTAATGAGCTTTCACTCGCTAATATTGGGGTTGGAAACAAAAGACTTGTGCTGTCCACTGGAATAGCTATCTCCAAGGGCGCTTAGCCAATTACGACATTAATACCTTAATGCAATGTTTATGGCGGTAAACGGTTTTGAGTTAAAGCAGAACATTCAAGAAAGAAGTTCTCTCCACTGATTTGGCTGTTATTAATCGATGTTTATTTTGAGCTGAGTGTTCAACGAGAAGTTCTCTTAGTGATTCTTCAAGGTGGTTAAACAATGGACAGTCTTCGGCCTTGTTTTTTTAACTTTCCCCAGCAACTGTAAATTAAGTATTCTTGTCGGACATCAATCAACATGTATGCTTCACTTGCTAATACACAAGAATTTCAAGGTACGAGTTTAAAAAAAAACTTAAATTTGAATGTGTTGTAGTTTGTCAACTGCCAGTATTTTCGTTTTGTCGCCTTTTTCCCTGTAAAATCCTCGTAAATCCTCGCTTCAAGTCGTGTTGAACCGTTACTTGAAGGTTAATATCACTAAGCAAGATGTTAATGAAAAGAATAAATATTTCAAACCAAACTTAAAATATATACAAACATCCTTATCAACGTTCAAATATTGTGAATTCCAATACGATTTACAACCGAATTCAATAAAGGAATTTAGGAGAAACTACGAAGGAAACCAATGAATTTACAAAGAATTTGAAGCTATATAATTATCTTACATTTTAATGGTTTTATGCGAATATGTTGGACTAACTCAAAAAAGAATTTCCATAATTTTTAAAACTTCATTCGGTAATTTCATTGCTTGACTATATGTTAAGTTAGTTTTTTGCCTCTATACAAATTTCAAAATTTCCAGGGTGTTTTTCTCGCGGATAAATTTGACAACCAAATGTTACTCATTTCAATATCAATGCGGATATTTTGAAGGAAAATATATTTATAACACCGTACCTTTGCAGACAAATCCACTCCACTCCTTGTAAAGTACTTCTCTTTAAATATTAAAACCTTAAAATGTTATATAATTTTAAAAAGAAGGGAAAAGGTTTCAAGAAGAATTGAATATTCTGCGAAGGGAGGTAAACGAAAAAGCAAAGAAATCTCTGAACATAGATTATGATCTCTAAGAAAAAATTCGTTTCTATGCATGATCATAAATATAATCTTAAAAAACAAGCTTTTCAAACGTTCTGAATTAGTTTTTTTTCAATTAAAAAATACACTTGGTACAAAATTTGGTAAAACGGACTGAAAAGGTAAAAAATTATTAATTATACCTGAGAGCTTTTAGCATCTTTTTAGACTCGTTCAGTTTTAGATTACTTGAAAGCGGTTGATTCGCATTGTGTTCGTCGGGATAATGGTATATTAAATTTTAAATTGTAAGACTAAAGCTTGTGGTTATTTCATGCTAAGGCGAGATTGATCTGGAGTGCATGTATTATTTTCAAAATATGTTGAAACATTGTGTAAAACATTTCAAAAACAAACGCTTTTAAAGAGTTTCAAACGTTCTTTTTTTACAACATCGATGGACGAGAAAGCAAATTTGTAGCACCTGCAACGCTAGTTTGCCGTTTTGTTATCAGTTTAGCACCCATTCTGATTGAATTCCTAGTTCCTTATCAGAGTTCAATTTTCTTCTTCCTTGGACACCACTTGACCATCAGATCCAAACAAAAACAACCGAAGCGAAGTCGGTTCGAAACAACTAGACATCCTTCCAAAACTTTTACCATTTTTCTCTACATAATTAACATTCCCCTAGGGCTGAAATCTTTTAGAAGATACAAGACCAGAAGCTTTAGAATTCAGAAGTTTTCTCCATCGGGTTGATTGACAAAGGTGGCCAAAATATTTGAATAAATAATGCCCAACTATCTTTACATATTCAGAGAGTAGTTCTTTTGCGTCATTGCACCGCTGTTGGCAAGATTTTAGTGTATCATTTTCTGGTTTTTAATTCTCCTTGAAAAATATTCTCAAAGTCCTCTTAAGATTTTAGCGTTTTTTAGTTTAATTCAGATGCCTTCCCTAGCCTATTTGTTCATAAAAAAGATCCACGTTTTTTTTTTTCCTTTTTTTTTTTTTTGCTCAACTCCTCACGTGTTGAGTAGCTCCTTCCACATTTTTTATCTTAGAAATAATCTCTTATACTAGTTATGAATAAGATACAGGTTACTTCAGTTTTAAGGTACGTTTTCCTTCATCTCCCATTCGATTTTATTAATTATTAATTATGTATAATGTATGCGATGGATTTTGATAATACACTGATGGTAATACATGGTTTGTTTCGTATTTTTAAGTATAAACAGTTTAGTGGACTAGTCGACCCCAGACCCCAGTCATTATCACGTACAATGCGAAATGGCATTTCGTTGAACATGCGCAGTAAGAATGACAGGGCTCTGGATCGATAGTGAACGGAATCAAATCGTGTATTCAAATTTGAAATTGTGTATTCTGATTGGCTACCGTGTTTAATAGTGGTCCATTTCTCATAGAGACCTAACCAATTCTTTTCCACGGTTCAGACCACGTGTCATACCCTTATTTTTGTTAATACTAAAGCTTGAAACGTTGCATTGTTCTAACCAATCATAATATAGCAAATATCTTCCAAAGGTTATTCTGTCTCACTGGATTCCTTTGGGAATAAAGGGGATTGGACTGTGGCCAACATGGCTAAAAAACGTATGCACAAATGCAAATTGTAGGAATTGTAGTAAAATAATCATCCATCCATCCATCCATGCATTTATCCCATCCATCGACCAACCTGGCATCAATCCATCCATCCATTCCATCCATCCATCTATCTGATCCATCCATCCACCAACCCATTCATCCATTCATCCAACCAATCCATCCATTCATCCATCCATCTGTTCGTTCGTCCGACTGCCCATGCACTCATCCAACCAAAACATCCTAATTCATCCATCCATCCAACCAATCCATCCATCCATCCATCTGTTCGTTCGTCCGTCCGTCTGCCCATGTATCCATCCAACCAAACCATCCTAATTCATTCGTTCATTCATTTATTTATTTCCACAGACCATGGCCATGGACAGCCATCTAGGAACAGTATTCTACGCGTACTCTACCACCCTGACGATGGAGGTAAGCTAGAGAATTTGTTTTACTGAAATGATTAGCTCTTATTTGGTTGGTACAATCTCTTGTTAAAAGTCATATGCATACCCCAGTTGATTTTCCAACATAAGCAGCAATGTCGAAGCAATAGGCAATGTCCATTAAAGCTCACAAAACAGTCTTTGAAAGAGAGTCCTGTAGAAATGGAACAGGGAAATCAAGGAACTTTCAGAAAAAAACTAATCTGTTATTTTGGACTGTTGAAATACTTTTATGTCCATAAAAAATGTTGAAGGAAAAATGTTCAGGTGAATTTTTAGAGGAGCCAAAAAGCATAAGGACTCACTTTTCCATCATGCTTTGTGCTAGAAATTTGAGCTCATGCAAACTGGCTATTGTAATATTACGGGACCAATATTGCTTTTTTGCATCGTTGTGAGGCTTGGTGGGTATATCTGCATATAATGAGTACAGTCATGCAAAGGGTCTATCTACGATATTATCACTGTTTATCCTCGATAGCTTGGAATTCAAAATCTCTGCCATTCAGTTAACGTTAGGGTAATACGAGTAATAAAATCGTGCAATTTGTCGTTCAACATTGTTGCGTTGCAAGTTGCATTGCGAATGTGGCTCGTCTTATTACCACCCCGTGCAACAATTAACAAAACCTTGTTGCGCAACTCTGTTGCCAAAAGTAGTAGCTCTTTCTACTCTCTGCAACAATGAAAATTTGAAAAATTCGCATTGTAATACGAGCAACATTCGCTCTGCAACTTGCAGCTTGCAACAAGTTGCACGCTTCTATTCCTCGCATTACCGCACCTTTAAGGATTACTTTTAGTCAGTGTGCTCAATCTAAAGTCGGCTGGGCTTCCTGTGTTAGGATTAGTATTGTGCCACAGGAAATCCATATATAATCTAAAAGTATAAGCTGCGTATAACGAGCTCTACAGTAGCTATCGGTTTAGTGTGCGCAGTGTCGAAGTTCGTGCGACGACACTCTCCGCCTAGTGACGTCAGAGATGCGATAATATAAAATCCACTGTTGCCATGGTGATCGACTAGAGTTTTTTTCTTCTCTGTTTTTAAATGAATCTGAACTTGTTAGACTTTATGTTTAACGTTTTTATTGGCCATTTAAAAAAACAATTTAGCTGCGATTTAGAAAATCAATACTTCTTACCAAGGATTAGCAATTGGTTCATGCTTTATATTTCTGAAAATAATTTTTTAATTTGCATATGGTCTTGAAATAAGGCTTACTTTGACCATATACTTAAAAGAGATTTTGCATTGAATTGAATTTCAAATGCTTAGTAATTTAGACATGTATGGGCACAGGTTCAATATCGAGGGGGGGGGGCAGTAATCCAGCCCGAGACCTCAGTGGTTGCATTTCCTTTCATCCCTTCCCCCCGGCCCCAACTATAAATTACTCTCCTGCATTCATTCATAAAATGGAACGACATTTAGTTCAACGACGTGCGTCAGTTAGAGACTAGGAGAGTTAATGACTCATTAAAGAAAAGACGCTCACTTAGGTGCCTAGCAATACCATCACCATAACTTTTTCCGCCTCAAATCTTTATTATTTAACCATTTAGCAATAAAAAACGACAATAATTTTAAAGTTCTTCCGCCGCTTCGAGGAAGGCGCTCTTTCGTTTCAAATGATAAGCTGAATTACTTGTTAAGTGGGTTAATGGGAAGTTAGATAAGGATATTTTGGTATAGTCGCTCTGTATGTGCCCTGAAGCGTGTTCACAATTCGCGCGAGGAGTTGTCGTACATAATAGTTGAAGCTTAGACTAGACTAGATCCCTTTCACGTGACCTCAAAGCAGCTCAATTTAGAGGACAAAACGAAAGAATTTCAATCTCTTGAGAATTGGAAACCTATTGTTTTGTCCTCCAAATTGAGCTGCATTCCGACGTGCTGCAAGCGGTATATTAGACGTGAATTTATTTCGCGGCTGTTACGACAACAACAATAACAATAACAACAGCAACAACATCAGATAACAATAACACCAAGAATAACAACAATCACAATAGCAACAATTTAATAATAATAATTATTATCAATAACAATAATTCATAAAAATAATAGTAATAAAAATATTAATAATAATAATTTTTTTTTTATAATAATAAAAATATTTCTTTATTTCAAATACTAAAAAAAATATATAATAATTACTTAATAAAGACATGTTTAAAATGATTACAGGATAATATGGTTCTTATATACTATAATAATATATAATAATAATTAATAATGATAATAATTTATTAACTTATATAGCGCATTTTCCATAAAAAATATCAAATGCGCTTTACGAGATGAAAACTAAAACTATTTCAAATTTAATTGACTAAAAATCAGTTCACCCCAGCTTGTCGATCAAGTAGCAATGCACTTTACGCAGAAAGATCTTATCAAGTACTCTAAATGAAGAGCAATTCTAAGAGTTTTTTAAGAACAAAAGTGAAGCTAATTTGATTGAAGATTTACACACTAAATAAAAAGGGGTCATTAGATAAAACTGTGATTATTTGTAAACTGATAAAGAAAAGTTAACACGGATATTTTTGGGTCTAGGAATCACGATAAAAGAAAGAAATGAAAGTTGTTTTTTTTTTCTTAAATCTCGCATTTCTTAACTTCTATTCAGTTTTTGTTCTCGCTTCTATTCTTCAAAATTTTGTTTCATAGACAATTGCTTGCCTGCTTGCCTGCTTGCCTGCTTGCCTGCTTGCCTGCTTGCCTGCTTGCCTGCTTGCCTGCTTGCCTGCTTGCCTGCTTGCCTGCTTGCCTGCTTGCCTGCTTGCCTGCTTGCCTGCTTGCCTGCTTGCCTGCTTGCCTGCTTGCCTGCTTGCCTGCTTGCCTGCTTGCCTGCTTGCCTGCTTGCCTGCTTGCCTGCTTGCCTGCTTGCCTGCTTGCCTGCTTGCCTGCTTGCCTGCTTGCCTGCTTGCCTGCTTGCCTGCTTGCCTGCTTGCCTGCTTCCTTACCAAAGTTTACTTATATTAATTTAAAATATAATTTTGATTCTAAGCTCGCACTGACTTATTTCTACCCAATACTCGAGATATTTCGTAAACTAAGTAGTTTATAAGCAAGATTAAAGTCTTTAAAATATTTTTGAGTACTGTTTTTGTTGGAGTAAACCACAAATTTGGCTAAAATCGTGAAACCACAGGAAACCCGCACTCGGTATTTTTCAATATATGACTCTCAAGCAAACTAAAGCGATTTCTTTAAGTCAAGTATCTTTACGCGCTGATCAGCAAAAGTTGGAATTACACTTCAAAATCTGTTGAAAAATGTAAAACCACAGGTAACCCAAACCTGTGTTTTCAACAGATGGAGATTTACGACTTTGGACATTGGAAGAGGTTTCATAAGTGTGGTTTTGCTTTCCTTAATTTGGAACTAAACCTCAAAATCTCTCAAAAATATTGAGACCACAGGTAGCCCAAACGATTATTTCCCACACATGCTCTTGAAATATTATTTGAAATATATTATTTTTCCAAGTTAATGAGAATTTCTAGTAAGTCATCTAGTTTAGTTTTCGCACTTGTTTCTCGTTATTATTTCTGCAGTATTTAAGGTTATTTAATCCACAATCACTGCAATTTTTCCTGTTCTTAACAGCAGAATAATTGCAGACTAGGTTTCGTGATTTGCGGTCATTTTTCTTTATAATCTGTTCTCGTTAATAATGATAACAATCTTTAGAATCTATAAGTGGTACGGTTCTACTGGCTCTCCTCTGCGCGTTTTCGATTGAATATATATATAGATATCAAATCTTTAAAATTTTGACAGTTCTGAGGTATAAATACATACATATTTTGGTATTGTTTTTGTTTTAAAATATAATGTAAACGAAGAAAAATCATTTCTAAACGTGCTAAAAAGCCACATTAGGTATTCTAGAACACTTAGAATATTTTAGAATAACTGATAGTAAATCAGTGCTCTATGAGATATGTAGATGTGCTTCAAAGTCTTTAAATTTAATGTGTCAAAGGTTGTGGGAGTTCGGTACGGTATATATATATTTTTTTTTCTCTCTCTCTTTCTTTCATTCTTTCATTCTTTCTTTTCTTTCCTTTTTCTTTCTTCTCTCTTTCTGTCTTTCTTTCATTCTTTCTTTTGTCCTTTCTTTCTATTTTTCTTTCTTTTCTTTCCGTTTTTCCTTTCCCCCTTTTTTCTTTTGACACATTAGGAAAACAATCTAGCATCCCTTATTTTTTCGGGAAACCGGCATAGCTCATACTATTTTTTATTTGTCATACGGTTAGTCCACTCACATAAACTCAAAATTACGTTCTCCCGCTGTCATTAAAACACGATGTCCACCGGCTGTGACCACTAGCATTGCATGTTTTACATACACCAAACCTATGCACGAAAAATACATATCTCTAGGCTACATGTTCACGACCTTTTGAAATGTTCTGTCAACGTAATATAAAAGAATCCTGCTGGTGTTGAACGAAAGCATGAATACATTTTGTTACAAGATAACGAACAAGTTACTGCGGTAAGCGTGAGTTTTCTTTTCTAATTCTTTTTATTTTCATCTTAAAATTGTATTGTTATGTGTCAAATAAGTGAGAAACCTCGCGCTGAGGTTTGTCTTCACCGGCTTAACACATCAACAAAAGCAAAACCGCCACTTGTCGAAATTTCAGCTAACCACTTAGAACAAACAACAGCTATGCTCAAAATAACCTTGTGTTAATCTATAAATAGAGTCTCGAGAGGATTTGGTCTTCTCGCCGGGTCTGTTTGAGCAAATGTGATTTGTTTTATTAGTTTTGAGTGAGGAGTCGTCAGCTGGTTTCTAGAAGAATCGTTGCTTTATCGAATGGAATAATGATTAGGGATGGTTGTCATTGGGTTGGCTGACTCCTGGGGGGCGCAATTAGAAAATCCCAAAGCTGGAATAAATTATGGAATGTATTATGGAACATATTAGTAGATGATTAGAATCTTTGTTTTTATTTTATTTTTCTTCATTATCCCTCTTCTCTCTTTATTTTTCTTTTTTTTAATTTTTGCTGGTTAAATTTGTTAAACTTAAGACTAAAAAAGTTTTTTCCTTTCCTTCCTTCCTTCCTTCCTTCCTTCTTTCTTTCTTTCTTTCTTTCTTTCTTTCTTTCTTTCTTTCTTTCTTTCTTTCTTTCTTTCTTTCTTTCTTTCTTTCTTTCTTTCTTTCTTTCTTTCTTTCTTTCTTTCTTTCTTTCTTTCTTTCTTTCTTTCTTTCTTTCTTTCTTTCTTTCTTTCTTTCTTTCTTTCTTTCTTTCTTTCTTTCTTTCTTTCTTTCTTTCTTTCTTTCTTTCTTTCTTTCTTTCTTTCTTTCTTTCTTTCTTTCTTTCTTTCTTTCTTTCTTTCTTTCTTTCTTCTTTCTTTCTTTCATTCTTTCTTTCATTCATTCATTCATTCCTCTTTTCCTGGTTTCATTTTTCAATCTTAAAAAGCGTTTCTGTTTTTAAACTAAGATTTTTTTATCCATGATAGATAAATAGATAAACTAAGATTTTTTTATCCATGATAGATATATATTTAGAATATTCATGGGATAATTGTAGAATGTTTTATTTTCTTTCTTTCTTCACTGAAAATATAAGGAAATGAAAAAAAATGCTCGTTGGTTCGCTCACTGTCGTCTATTGCTGTGCGGATTAGTTCATTGAATGGAAAGGACTTTTTTTACTGTCACGACCATGAATGTACCGTAATATTTCTTTTCACACTCATGAGATCTGTGCTAGATATATATTTTATAAAGGTTAGATTTGTTTTGGTGATTTGCGTGACGTCGGAGACCGTGACAGTGTCACACTCACACAAAGCAAATTTAATACCGTGACTGACGCATGATATACTACAATTTTTCCAGTTATTTCAGTCTAAACAGACAGATAATTACAAACTAGGTTTCGTGATCTGCGTCATTCTTTAGCGCGGGCATGATTTTTCGCACGTACAAAATCTAGCCTGACCTTGCACCTAATTTACTCATTCAGCAGTTCACGAATATTGTACTCGGTAGTAACTGAGATCGTTGAATTAAATTTGATTAACGGAAGCGAATAATATACCAGACGTTAAGGTCACGTTATATTGAAAACGGTCAGTATTGTTGATGATCGTTCGCTTTTTTAAAAATAACCTTTGTTTTGTTCTATCATTTGCCACCTGTGCCATTAGACCTTTTTACCAATAAAATTTGGGCAAATTTGGAAATATTTAGAAAGCTTAGAGTGGCGGGGTTTTACGCTTTGGTGTTTTACATATCACTCCATGTACCAACAAATTCAATTGGTTTTTAGACGTTTCTCATTGGATAACGTTATATTATATAAAAAGACAGCTGTGCATACTATAAAATTCCAATACTGCCCCCTGGGCATCCCATAATGTCTTACTTAGAACAATAGAATTCAAGATGGCCGCCGTATCGGTAAAAATTTATTGTGTTTTGAAATCTTTCGTACTCTACTCGGCAAACTCTCGCACTCGGTTCCCTCTCGTACTCGGCAAACTTTCCTATGGGGCAACTTCCTTCTCGTACTCGACCACCTCTTGTAAACTGCTCGGTAACCTCTTGCACTCGGTTTCCTCTCGTACTCGGCAACCTTTCGTACTCTGCTCGGCAAACTCTCGCACTCGGTTCCCTCTCAAACTCTGACACCTTTCGTATGGGGCAACTTCCTTCTCGAACACTACCAGCTCTGACTTGTAATGCATTCGGTAACCTCTTGCACTCGACACGGGTGAAAAACGTATCGCGCATACTCGGAATTTATCGTAATCGGCAACTTCTCGTACTGGACAACTTCTCGTACTCGTCCACCTCTTGTCGGCAACCTCTCACGCCTTTCAAACTCTTCACTCGTGAGGCGACGTGGGAATGACTCGATAAACAAATCTCATAATGGAAAGACTGGCTGTGCATGTTACGATGTCGCATCTTAAAATCAGCATTTATGCCAAAATTAGTATAATAGACCTCTTTACCTTGGGCTTGTTTTGCCATTACAGTCCACGTGTCATTCTCTTGAGAATAAGATTCTTTGTTTGAGTTGTATCCATATTCATGTGTCTTTTCATGCGCAACTGTTAAACAAACAAATGATACTCTAGGGAATGATGACACGTGGTCTGAAATGGGAAAACATTACGCCCTAGGTCAATAAAGAAGTGTATTGAATATTGGTATAAATTGGGGGGGAGGGGGGAGGGAGGGTATTGTATGCCCTTTAAGCAGACTCCCCTCCTACGCAATGATTCTTCAAGGTTTTTAACAACAAGTAACTATTTTGGCAGACACTTGAAAAGTTCTACTTATGCCAAAAATAACTAACTTTAGACATTAGGTAATGAGTCCTTGATACCATGAAACAACCAGTCCTGATCTAAGTCAGGGCACGGCTAACTCACAGATAGAACCCTGAAACAACCTCTGGGCTGATCTAAGTCAGGGCAAGGCTAACTCACAGATTGAACCCTGAAATAACCTCTGGGCTGATCTAAGTCAGGGCAAGGCTAACTCACAGATTGAACCCTGAAACAACCTCTGGGCTGATCTAAGTCAGGGCATGGTTAACTCACAGATTGAACCCTGAAACAACCCGCTCTGGGCTGATCTAAGTCAGGGTATGTCTAACTCACAGATCGAACCATGAAACAACCTCAAGGCTGATCTAAGTCAGGGCACGGCTAACTCACAGATTGATCCCTGAAACAACCTCCGGGCTGATCTAAGTCAGGGTATGGCTAACTCACAGATTGAACCCTGAAACAACCTCTGGGCTGATCTAAGTCAAGGCATGGCTAACTCACAGATCGAACCCTGATACAACCTCTGGGCTGATCTAAGTCAAGGCATGGCTTACTCACAGATCGAACCCTGATACAACCTCTGGGCTGATCTAAGTCAAGGCATGGATAACTCACAGATCGAACCCTGAAACAACCTCTGGACTGATCTAAGTCAGGGCATGACTAACTCACACATTGAACCCTGAAACAACCTCTGGGCTGATCTAAGTCAGGGCATGACTAACTCACAGATTGAACCCTGAAACAACCTCTGGGCTGATCTAAGTCAGGGCATGACTAACTCACAGATCGAACCCTTAAAAATTATGTGCTGATCACAGTCCTATTTCCGGATTACGCGCGGCGAACCAAGGAAAATTTCCTCTTGTACTATACCAAAAACTTATTTCACGACTGAGTTTGTTACAGCATTGTTGTACTCGTCGCAATAGTATTTTGAGTTCTACCTAGTTAAGACTTTCCCTCCTGCAATTGATACACCTGCAGAATACACCCTTTTTGAGATCGCGTCATTAGCATTCACAAAGTGTCCGACCCTCGCGTTGATTCTAGTGAATTTCCACGAGGAAGTGCAGTCCCTTGAAACTAAGAGCGAGAGAAAATTTGCAAGGTATTCTTGTTGAAAGAAATCGTGAGCCGTTTGGCCAATATTTTCTGTTTGAAACAGACAAAATATAACGAGTATTGAGCTATTTATTTCTTTCGGAATTGATTCTAAAAATAGCGTGATCCGGAAGACAATGGCTTATAAACGGTACTGATTTGCGATTCACGCATGCAGCTTAGAGCCCGTCATATGGAATTACGCAACGTTATTTTTAGTTTATAAGCGTTTCAACACAAGGATGGTCGATTACGAGAGGTTTATACGAGAATAAATGTATACAACCACCTTTACATGACACCAAGGATGGTCGATTACGAGAGGTTTATACAAGAACACCTGTATACGACCACCTTTACATGACACCAAGGATGGTCGATTACGAGAGGTTTATACGAGAATAAATTTATACGACCACCTTTACATGACACCAAGGATGGTCGATTACGAGAGGTTTATACGAGAATAAATGTATACGACCACCTTTACATAACACCAAGGATGGCCGATTACGAGAGGTTTATACGAGAATAAATTTATACGACCACCTTTACATGACAACAAGGATGGTCGATTACGAGAGGTTTATACGAGAATAAATGTATACGACCACCTTTACATAACACCAAGGATGGCCGATTACGAGAGGTTTATACGAGAATACCTGTATACGACCACCTTTACATGACACCAAGGATGGTCGATTACGAGAGGTTTATACGAGAATAAATGTATACGACCACCTTTACATGACACCAAGGATGGTCGATTACGAGAGGTTTATAATCGATCAGATGGGCGGGCGGTCGGTTAAGAGAGGCCATCACAAATCTTTTTTGATTTTTCCAATATTATTTAGTTTTTGAAACCACACTTTGCATATTTATAATAACCCAAAAATAAAATACTTCAATTTGTCAATAAAATCTCTTCGGGAATAACTTCAAAACATTCCTTGACAGTATCTCATATGATAACCGCGGAATATTTTAACGAAAACTCAAAGCCCTCTCTAAACCAGACCTACCAACCAACATATGGAAAAATTCTCATCCACTCGGGTAGAAATTTAATAAAAATGTACTCTCACTTACCAAAACAACTTGATATTGATATTCATTTTTCCTTAATTAATACAAACTCACTTCGCCAATTATTTATTTGCTCTAGAATTTTAGGGTTAAAAATATCAAGACTTCGTGTTTTTTCGCGCACAATTTCTGAGTAAATTCATTCTTGAGTTTTTCTCGTGGGTTTATTTTGGTGTAAGATGTATTTAGTTCGAAATCCAAGCAAAATTGCCCCACAAAGTCAACTTCACCGCGGATCTTATTTGGTAATTCTATCGTTGGTATCTGCCAATCATTCCATGAGCTATTTTATTATTTCTAAATAGGAAAGCTATGATTATTGCTTCGTGGTGAGAAATTCCCAAGAAGAATGAAGCACTAAGACTCCTGATTTGCGTCCCATTTCTTTAGCCAAAACTAAAATACTCTCAAAGATTTTTTGACAATTCGATTCAAAAATCTATTCATTCGGTATTCTGTCACCTAAAAGGGCGAAACTGTTTATACCAATTATCTACCAGTCATTGCATTTCTTTTCAAATGTCGTAGTAGTAGTAGTATTTTCTTTGTATCGCTCAATTATTCTAACTTTGCTAACCTAGGGGGTCGGCCGAAAATATTTACTCGTAAACTTCGGAATTTCTCGCCTTAATTTTTTTCTCGGTAAATACGCTCCAAAATAAGTATCCTATTACTTCAGAAGAACACTTTCATGAAATATGATCCAAAATATTCAAAAAATAATATAGATTTGTACGTTCATTCTTCAGTTATAGATTTATTAGACATAAAAATCTCAAGAATATTTTGAGATTTACCCCCGAAAAATAATCGATTTTTTTTTAAAAGTTTCTTTTTGGCAAGCTGAAAAGTAGTTTTTCTGAATTATTTTGTTTTCTTCTTTTTGTGTTTTTGTGTTTTTTAATTTATTCATACGGGTGGCATCACAGTCAAGCAGGTATATCGCTAGTCAGCATAAAACCGAAGTCCTTCTGGATGGAGACAGCACAAACAATATTCACTTACTCTCCTGTCCCCTCCCGGGTGAGTTAAAATTTCACCTCAAGACACACAAATCTATATATAAATTTTATATGTAAATACTGGGATATCTGAACTGATTTGGCCTTTCTGAAAGACCCGAACCTGGCGTTAATACTCTGGAATTTTAGCTAGGCATTGATAAACTTTACTTCTCGAAAATATTCTACGATATTTTTACGAGTGAAAATCTTTTCACTTGGTAAATTTACGGAGGAAAACAAGCAGTATTCTACCATGTTCTAAATGTATAATAAATTACTTTAAATCGTGTAGTCTCTATTGAAAATAAACAATCTAAACAAATCGATTGAAAGTGTGGGCTTCTGTTTATAGTTCTCCAAAAAAGCGCCCCCTTTTAAGGAGTGAATTTGTCCCAAATTGAGTGTGATGTGGTGGATTCATAGTAGACATTTCTTGATCGTGTGGGTAGTATTTTGTACTAAATTTTTTTCAGGCGATATTTAATAGTGTGACTTGCTCCACTGACTGAACACAAGTGCGAAATGTGAACGGCTTTGAACAATGATTACAATCAAGTTCACTCAAACTCAAAATGACACCGAATCGAGCTCACTTATTTTTAATCCAAGCCCACAAGATCTGTATCACAACAACGTCCAATCCTCAATCTCAGGGGGGTATAGAGAGTAATATTCACCCCTACTGGGGCAACAGGTTTTAGAGTCATGCAAATTTCCAATCGACTTCCAAATGCTAGGAAACCAAACCGCGGGGAAATATGTTCGATGGCGAATCATTTCGGGAGAACTAGAATGAAGAGACGACTGCCATTTTTTGCGACTGAATTTAGATAAAATCTCGTTGTGCGAATTCTTAGGGCATTATTTGGTTAGCCACATTCAAGAACTTGGCTGTCGAAGATCGCTCAATACACACTCAAGTCATCGAGTTGAATCTGTTTAGCCTAACGTCCAGAAACGCAAAGTACATACAATTGATGCAAGTAGAAAATAATTAGGCTACCATTCGACGAAGAGGAAAGACTTAAATCGCTCTGGGGATCTGTGGGTATTATGGATTCGTGGTGTCCGTAAGACATACTCGGCGGACGAATGTTAACATTCAATGTCACTATCAAGGACGACATTGAAGCTATGGCGCTTCACGATTCTGTTTGCTAAACGTGACTCAAGCGATGCAAAAAGGAATCTCTGACAAAGATTTATAATTCCTAGTGACTTGATGGGTATTTATTGCCAAGGATTTTGGTGAAATTGCTGGGAAAAAGCATCGAAAATTCATTTGCTTCCTGATGTTAAAAATATGGTAGGTTTGTGATAAATTTATCTCGTTTGGAATTTGGAACTTCACTTTCAACCACTACTGTTTATAAAGATGTTTTAGGAACATCTGCCCAATCTATACGGGGAATTGCGAGCTTTTCTGTGTGTTTTTTTATCGAATGTAAATACACAGAATTATTACCATAGAAATTCAAGCTTCGAGTCGAGAAACGATGTCTAGATTCAGTGTTAGTATAGAATCAACTTAGGAATTTCACCGAGGCAAAATATTCTAAGTCTCTTGTGTTTACAACAGATATTTACCTTCTATATTTATTGAGAATTCGATAATTTATGCCAGAATTAATAAATGACTAGCAATGAAATATTTATAAGCTTAGGTAGTTCGTTGAAAGGACTTGCCTACGAAAATGTCTTCTCCTGCGTTCGGTAGTATATTTTACTCTTTTGGCATTAGGATCCCAATGAAAGTCATATTTCTTTCTAAGGTATATGTCCCAATAAGTATGATTTAGTTTTGAGCGCTATTCACAACCTAATCTACTTTATTTGTTTCTTGTATCCGGGCACAGGTCTGTTGTATTTGAATGAAAGGTGTTCTGATATGGATGCTCTAACTGGAGTGCCATCACTGACTGCAACAGCCGACAAGAAGTCTTCATCGGGATGCAACGCAGATGGAAGAAACAACTCTCACGTTCGACCGATCCGAGGGAACCAAGTACCAAACAAAAACATCTCAATGTCGTACTCAACTGCCGTTCCAGATATGACCGATCGTGTAGTCATCAATGTTAGTGGATTAAAATTTGAAACTCACATTCAGACCTTAGAACAGAATCCTGACACATTACTGGGGAACGAAGCCAAGAGGGCAAAGTATTACGATGGTGTTCGGAACGAGTATTTCTTTGATCGCAATCGACCAGCATTTGATGCCATATTGTTCTATTACCAATCCGGTGGAAAATTATTGCGTCCTGCAAACGTTCCTATGGACGTATTTGCGGATGAGATACGATTTTATGAATTAGGGGAGGACGTACTACACAAAGTTGAGCAAGAGGAAGGCTACATCGAGGAAGAAAAACCTATTCTACCAGAAAATAAATTGCAAAGACAAATCTGGCAACTCTTCGAGTTCCCTGATACTTCTCTCGCCGCTCGTTTCGTGGCTATTTTCTCGGTATTTGTTATTACGCTTTCAATAGTGACATTTTGTGTGGAGACTTTACCACAATTCCAGAAAAAGAAGGAACAAGCTTTGGCTGATTCTATCAACGGTACTAAGAAAGAAAGCGAGAGGTATGATCAACCTTGGTTTTCCTTAGAGTCTGCCTGTATTGTGTGGTTCACCTTTGAATATTTCATGCGCTTGATATCTTCACCTCAAAAACTCGTCTTCGTGCGTTCGTTTCTTAATCTTATCGACATTGTAGCCATAATGCCTTATTATATAACATTGCCAATGCAAGATACGAAAGCTTCGTCCCTCGGTGTTCTAAGGGTCATTCGTCTTGTGCGTGTTTTTCGAATTTTCAAGCTCTCCCGCCATTCGAGAGGATTACAGATTCTGGGGCACACTCTGCGTGCGAGTCTTAGGGAACTTGGGTTATTAATATTTTTTCTCCTGATTGGAGTTATTCTTTTCTCCTCTGCTGTTTACTACGCTGAGGGAGGGGAAAAAGGCACTCATTTCAGGAGTATTCCCGATGCATTTTGGTGGGCCGTCGTTACGATGACAACCGTTGGCTACGGAGATATGAGACCGATTACTGTTTGGGGGAAACTCGTGGGTTCCCTGTGTGCTATATCCGGGGTTCTGACAATAGCACTCCCGGTTCCTGTTATAGTCAGTAATTTCAACTATTTCTATCATCGTGAAAATGAACAACGAGCCGCCGAGGCCAGTAAAAAAGAAAAAGAAAAGAAAGAAGCAGAGAGAAAGCTGCAAGAGGAACAAGAAGCTTTACAACAACAACAAGATGAAGAAGAGCGCGAAAAGTCACCCTATATAACTAACCAATGGGGTATCAAACCACAATACGAAGTGATTGATCAGAATGGGTTGAATGGACCCGATGTAATTGGAATAGAGCTAGAAGATGTGAATTCTGTTCGGAAAGCCTCGGGTACGAAGGCCAACACGGCTGTTGTCTCAAACTCTCTTCCTATCGTTGAATACTCAGACACAAAACTGAGATACGAAACTGGCGTTTGAATTTTTTTTTTTCTTATGGGATATTTATACCAAAGAAAACATCCGGGGGAAAAAAATGAATAAAGCACTTCTAATATAGAAAAGCTCACGAATGGAAGATGCCTGCGACATGCGACAAAATGGCTAATTTCCGTTAATATTATATGGAAATCCTCTAATTCTCCGGACAAAATCTGGTGAATTGGCGAATAATTCAGATTTGTGAATGGAAGGAATGAAATGAATGAATGGATGGATGGAATATGCGATAGAGTGTGCCGTTCCGAGCCGCGGTTGAGGATTGAGAAAATAGCCAAAAATTATTCTTCAAATATGCAGGAGCCGGACGACTACAACCAAAGTGAATATTTTAATACGAAATTCGGAAGACGAACGACGAAAATAACCCATGAAAGAAACAAGGCAACGAAAAAAGAATACATATACAGTTTCAAATATATTCAATACTGAAAATTCGCGACTGATCTTCAAATAATGATGGAAAAAAAAGGAATGTTTTCGCTTCTTATGCGAGTGGCAAACTTGGTTATGACGGACGTATTGGATTCGCCTTTCATACTAACATCTACCAATAAATAATTAACAACGCATTGATTACATGGAGTTCCAGCCGATTTGGAACCTAAGAAACAACCGAATAAATCTTAATACACTGAACCGCAATTTTGTCATCCTATGGTCAATATCAGCCGTGTATTATCGTGTCGTTTAAAGAAATTTTAAGACCAGCTTCGAAATTGAAATTGGACGTTAAATTCTGTTTTTTATTGCTCAAGAATTTTTTATCAATTGAGGATTTTAAACGACAACAAGTAGTTTGTATTGTTTGTTCCACGCTTTGGCGAAGGCTGGATTCTTTTTTAATTTCGAGTTTCCTCCATCAGTCGAACATAACTGGACTCAGTTTGTATATCCCGCTTTTTTAACTGTATACGACCCGAAAATCTCGGGTGAAATCCCGCAAGGTCTGTGATTAGATAATGGCATTGTACAGACCAAAAATCAATCCGTGTTTTTCTAATTTATTGTTCTAGAGTTTCTCGAAGTGAAATCTTAAAGAAACTAAAAAAATTTCCAAATTATATAATTGGAGAATCTAATATTGCTGCAGGCAGGTACAATGTTTGAGAATCTGGATTCAAGAATCTTGTTACATTTCCAACAACTCTCTTGTAATCTTATAATATTTCGACTTTACTATAAGAGGTCAAGACAGAGAATATCCATTGAGCTGTGATATGGAGAGATTAGAACGAGTGTATACATTGAGACCATGTATATATGCTTCTAAATGGAAAGGCAGTGAGGAAGAACTTTATACTGGTTATAATTTCAATACTTACTTTCCTCAGGCCTTTCTTCTCTCTCCTCCATGGAAAAAGTATTTAGCCTAGAACTTCGTTTATTTTGAAACAACACAATAGATTTTTAAAAAGCCAATACAATACAACCCGACAGATAGGTTTGAACAAAGATTGGCTAAAAGCATTTTTAAAAGTATTTTCGCGACAGTTAGTTCAAACTCGAGCAAAAAATTAATATATAATGCAGAAAGAAAAATACAGAAATATTTCACAAACGAAAACTCACGTCAATTTTACAGTGGATATTTTGAGTTTAATATAAGCTACATTGAAGATACTTTTTTTTTGGGTAAAAAAAATCGTCTTTGAAAGATAGATAATACTTTTACCAGTAATTGAATCAATTGGATTAAAAATCCAAGTCTGGAACTAAAAAAGACAAAATGTGTTGTGTAAAAATTAGCATTTTGGCGGGAAAGAAAAATCCCGGATGTACTATTGCCGGTGGCCTCGATAGAATTCTCTGTGTTGACTTCTCCTCTTTAATGCTGTCTAAGACTTTCTCTAGTACTTAAAACTAATCTATTCGCTCTGCTTGCATTTTTCAAATAACGACAATCGTAGAATTCAAGCATGTTCCAACTTTTGGCGGGAAATAAATATCCCGGATGTTCGAATGTGGCAAGAGCCAAAAATTATCAAATCAGAAAATTCTGAAATTGAATAACAAAACTGCGGCTATAATCTAGTTGGATCTTAAGGTTTTTAAAGTGTTGCATATTTAATGCCCTGTTTTGAGCAGGTAAATGGTATTAACTTATTGTTGACTTACTGAGTAAGGCAGGAGAAGAAAATCTTGAAATTCCATGTTTTTCTCAGACTTCTTTTTGGGAAAAAATTTTTTTTCAGAAATCTTTCTTGCCTTAAATCTAAAACACTCCAGGTTAGCTTAATTTAAATTCGTATTTTGTTTTGTTCTAAGACATTTTTTCCAAATATTTACTTTAACATCAATTTATTCATGCCTTCAAAGTAAAAGAGAAAAAATTGTTCAATTTTAATACGAAAACCTATTTTAAAAAAGGTAAATTGGTGTGAATTTTTTTTGGATAAAGTTTCTGTTCTTGGATTTCAGTTTTACCAATCCTTCCTTGCTCAGTTTGTCCCTTATCTGGACTGATTATCTGTCACAAAGTAAGGGATGCACTTTGCTACGAGTGAGGTTGGTTTTACGATTGCGTTGGTTTGAAATACGGCTTGCAAATTATTCCGTTTTACACGGAAAAAGTTATTTATTCTGTCCAAATTAAATAGCAAAATATTGATAAAATCGCGTTGTTGTGTATTGATTGTGAGACCACCACCATGTTAGTGTACCATTGACAATAGATTTCTCGTTAGCTTCTCTTGTTATGTACACCAACATGGCTGCGTGCCATGCCTCTATTCTTGGTTAGCATGTGACATCATCACCGCCATGTTGGTGTACCGTTAACCAAAGATTTCTCGTTAGCTTCTCTTGTTATGTACACCAACATGGCTGCCATGCCTCTATTCTTGGTTAGCATGTTACATCATCACCGCCATTCTTGTTAAGCAAGTCAAGATCTCAACCCTGCAGCTAGAGGGAAATCCTTTGTTTTTGTCCTCCCCTGCAGATGGAAAACAAGACTTGTCCCTAGCACCAGGATCACCTATTTTCACGTAAACGTTCTCTCATAAGGTAGGGTGGCCCTAATGATAGGGTTAACTCTTGTTCTTTTGTGTCCACTGGGAAAGGGAAACAAAAGACTTGTCCCAAGCACCAGGTTAACCCTACCTTCATGTGAACCGTCTCTCAGAAGGTAGGGTGGCCCTACTCCTAAGGCTAGCTCTTGTTTTTGGTGTTCCCTGGAAAAACTTGTCCCTAGCACCAGGGTTACCCTACCTTAATGTGAACCGTCTCTCATAAGGTGGGGTGACCTTACTGCTAGGGCTAACTCTTGTTCTTGGTGTCCCCTGGGGAAGGACAATAAAAGACCTGTCCCTAGCACCAGGGTCACCCTACATTAATGTGAACGTTCTCTCATAAGTTAGGGTGACCCTAGGGCCAACTCGTCTTTAGTGTCTTCTGCAGATGTAAATACTTGTCCCTTGCCCTTTAGAATCTCCCTACCTTGTAAAAGGGTTCCGAGGTCAGTACAGATGATTTTTCATGCGACATCGCAAAAAATTAGAGATCGAACCATGTGACCACCCGTGCGACTTTGCAAAAAGTAGAAACGAGTTCTAAATTTGCGACGAACCTCGCCGAGTGAACACAACGTCACACGAGTGGTCACGACGTCGCATCGTGTGCGCGCACCTTAACTGCATATGTGTGTGTATTTCTGTTTGAAAGAAGGTTGCAAAAGAGAAAAATAGTAAGGGAGAAAATAAGGATGAAAATCGACAAAATTAGCCTACTTATATCTTTATTTACTAGTTTCAAATTCGAGCTAAAATTTTGTAAACAAAAATGAAATAAGCTCACAGAACACTACATAAAGGCCTGTATAGCGATTTTATGGCTACAGATCGTAGCAAATTCGAACATGCTCGAAATTTAGTGCAACTCTCAGCGATTTTCACTCAAAAGTGTTCCATGTTCAATAATAAAATCGCCGCTTAAGTTGCGCGACAAAATTGGTCGCTAGTGCAAACAGGCATTAAAGAAGAGCACTGTGAGAAAAGAATGGTTAGCATCCCATCTCTATGTAATAGCTCTATTCAAGAGTATGTCAATGTATATAAATGAATATGAGATTGGAAGGGAAAGGAAAAGAGAAGAAAAATATTGGTGAACTGAACTGAGAGAAAGAGTGACGTAAAAGGATGACGTTGAAATCATCAAATCACGTGATTAACAGTTAATACATTACTTGAAGTTTCATAGTCTTTCGTCTCAGTCAAGATAAGTAAAGTTGGGGTTAGTTGTCGATGAATCGCGTTATCACGTGATGCTGTCAATCTCGTGATGCCTATTATATTACAATAGTCATTTAATGTCAGTCGGGTCACATAGACCCCTTGCAGCACGTCAAAATGCCATCCATTTGGAGGACAAAACAATAGGTTTCCGATTCTCATGAGATTGAAATTCTTTTGTTTTGTCCTCCAAATTGAGCTGCTTTGACGTCACATGCAAGGGGTCTGTTCTTAGTTTTAATGTAAAACGTCACGTGACTAGGTCTCAGTCTACCATTTCCAAGTCAGCATTGTTATGCATCGAGTTGTTGTTAGGGTACTGTCCATACTCTTCGTTTTCATCCTTCATACGTTCATCATTGCGATCATAATCTCGGTCATTATCACGCTCGTTATCGCGGTCTCCACGATCCCGATCTCCTCGATCACGCTCTCCTCGGTCACGATCTCCACGGTCACGCCGTCTTCTATCACGGTCGCGGTCACGGTCACCGCGATCCCTAAAAGATAAAGAGTTTCATGATGACTATAGGTTCATTTTCATAAAACCGTGTGACATAATCATAATCTGCTGTAAGCGATTGACGTTACCTGTCACGCGATCTACTGCGTTTACGTCTATCTTTGCCCTCTCTGTCACGCTCCTTGTTTCTATCTCGTTCTCGTCTGTCCGGTCTGTCCCGGTCTCTATCACGATCACGGTCACGATCACGATCACGGTCCTTATCGCCGCGATCCCGATCTCGATCACGACGTTCACGTCTTTCTCGATCACGATCTCTATCGCGGTCTCTTTCTCTGTCTCGTCCTCCTCCTCCACCTCCTCCCTCACGATCCCTGGAAAAAAATATAAAGAACAGTGAACTTTGCTTATTTGTTTCCAAGTTAGCAGTTATGCTGGGCAACTGTCGTTCTCAGTAGAACATGGGTGTAATACGGCTACTGAAGGGAACAGAAAATTATTAAATCATTTTTCTTAGGTATTATGGGACCCTGGTTGTTGATTGAGATATAATCCAGAGGGTTGACCCAAAGCTTTCCACCCAACGCAGGGGCGAATACTGGGGAGGGGGGCAGGGGACGCTTATCTCCTTGGGTGAACTTTGTGTCCCAACTTCGAAGATAACCAATACAAAATAATGTGTTCTTCCTTTGATTCTAAGGGGTGCACCCCTCCATTGGTTGACTTTGTGTCCCTATTGTTGCTTTCAACATGTCCAATACGTAATAATTTTCATTGAAAAAAAAAAAAAAAAAAAAAAAAAAACGACAGAGAGCGACTGGGACCGACTTATGAAATCATTCTTTTTTCTTGAATGATATCGGTTTTTTTTTTTTTCTTTGGTCGGGCATTTTTAAGGGTGGGTGTCCTAAAATAACCTGGATCTGTCCCTGCACCGAATAGAGCTGCTACTCGTTTCCATTCACTTTCTTTCCCCTACTCCTATATAAATATTTTAGAGCCCCAAGTGTTAGTCTGGCTTGAGATTTGACCCACAGCCATTCACATATCGGAATTAATGGTCAAGTTCCTTACTTGTTATCATCATAGCGCTCAGTGTTGTCCACACGTCCAGAGTGTTTGACATTTTGATCAGGTCCTCCAATTCTGGTGCCACCCAGACCACCACCTAGAAACAAAACATGTATGATGTTGACGACAAATCTTACCAACACGGTATGTCATGGGTTCATTTTAGAAATGACTCGTAGATATGCAATCTACTAATCGAAAAAGAATGGAGAAGGAAGGAAGGAAGGAAGGAAAGGAGGGAGGGATTGAGAAAAGAAAATAGGGAGAGTGAGAGAGAGAAAGTGGGAGAGAGAGAGTGAGAGAGTAGGAAAAGAGAGAGAGAGTGAGAGAGAGTAGGAAAAGGGAGAGAGTGAGAGAGAGTAAGAAAGTGGGAGAGTGAGAGAGAAAGTGTGAGAGAGAGTGAGAGGTTAGGATGGAGGAAAGAAAAGGAAGGAGAAATTATGAATGACTTGACTTTATCATGAAGGTCATCGTACCTAATCTCCTCGGCCTCCATGTCTTAACAGTTCTTCCTCGTTCTACATCAACTACAACCCTTCTGCCATCGATCTTTTTCCCATCTGCATGCTTGTAAGCCGCTGTTAAATGAATAAAAACACTACCACTTGAGTATTACATGTGATATCACATCAAGTTACTTTTACAGACTTGCTTTGAAAGATCCATGATCTTCTTATGGGGTAGCTCCATATACAAACACTGAGGATTAATGGGTCTTCAGAGAACACAGACACCCCTATAATCCGACAGTCATGGCTTTAAAACAAGTCTGTAACACGATCATCACAAATAACCACACTGACCAGAGATTGACAATGGTTCTATGAAATAATTGACAGTATTAGAATAGACCCCTTGCACGTGACATCAGAGCAACTTAATTTGGAGAACAAAACAAAAGAATTTCAATTTCCTGAGAATTGAAACCTATTGTTTAGCTCTCGAAATTGAGCTGCATTCCGACGTACTGCAAGGGGTGTATATCCGTATAAGATTGTGAGAAAAATGCAATTTGCATGGACTTTTTAGTATCCCTTTTCTTAACCAATTATATCTAAGTCACGAACTGCTATCTATGTAGTTAGTGCTGGGTTACACTTGACGTCATTTCCGGTATTATGCGAAATTCTCATCAGTTGAGTCGCAAGTTTTTAATAGATTTCTTCCTGAGAACTAATGTCAATCTGTTGGCATAGAGCAGATTTCGTGACTGTGAAAAGCTCACGGTACAGACATATAGCGTGACAGACCTGGCGTGACAAGATATTCTTATTGGATAAGAATTAATTTTGCCTCGCTGTGATTGGTTCAAAGGATATCGCCAATTCCATACCATGACTGTTCCGTGTTTTACAGTCACGCGAAATCAACTCTGTATAGAACCCTTGCAGCATGTCAGAATGTGCAGCTCAATTTGGAGGAGGACAAAACAATAGGTTCCAATTCCCGGAGATTGAAATGCTTTTGATTTGTCCTCTAAAATTGAGCTGTCTTGTCGACACGTGAAAGGGGTCTATACTAAACACAGTGCACAAACCAGAAGTGTAAGAATACTCACACCTCTCTTAGGAGAAAGCGATAAGTACCAATTAGTTGACCAGGAAAGCCCATTGCTAGGCAACTGGGGTGAATGTACTGTCTGTAGCTGACCAGTTTAGACTCATTAATGACTATTACCATTGTCATCAAGGTCTTTGCCAAACAGGACCAACTTTCATGAACTATATGTTTTTTTTTTTTGTTTTTTTTTTAAGGGGGAACCATAAAGAGCACTCAAATTGGGCTTATTTCACTTCCAATAGACCTCTTTATCTCTGGCATGTTTTCCCATTTCAGACCATGTGTCATTCCCTAGAGTATAATTTCTTTGTTTAACAGTTGCACATGAGAAGACATATGAATATATATACAAATCAAACCAAGAATCTCATTCTCAAGAGAATGACACATGGTCTGAAATGGGAAAACATTACACCCAAGGTAAAGAGGTCTAGGTATCTTTTTTTTAATGGATACATCGAAAACGTTAACATTGAGAATGTAGTTGGTCATGTTTAGCATACTTACCTGGTCTTTTATTTAAATATATTAAATTTAAAAAAATATCTCCTTACAAAACAAGATAGCAAAAATCTACGTTTTTTTCTATTTTTTTTCCTTAAATATGCATTTTGAACATCGTATCAG
Source organism: Anthopleura sola (assembly GCA_023349425.1). NCBI lineage: Eukaryota > Metazoa > Cnidaria > Anthozoa > Actiniaria > Actiniidae > Anthopleura > Anthopleura sola. Next base: position 2,493,040 of record JALHLI010000019.1, on the reverse strand, counting down.
TCTTTCCTTGCGAACCAAAACAGAGCAGACGATTTAAGAAATTCCAGTTTAAAATAATAATTTTTCTTACATGTATTTTGAGAATTGTCTCTGAAATGGACATGTGGTTTAGATTCTCTTTAAAAAGCAAGTGTTTTCATTCCTACTGCAAACAAATTACAAATTTTCCCAACAGTCAACTTTTGGAATTTTATTTTCATACTTTTTGGTTACCATTCAATGTAATTATTAAGGATGCCCCGAAAAAGTAAAAAAAAATTCTTTGTTTATTTTATGTTTTTTTTTCTAGGTATGTCAACAATTATTGTTGTTGCTGCTACTGTACTGTTGTTGTTGTTGTTGATACATTTGTAAATGTTTTTGTAATTCCTATTGAGTAGTGCTACTGCACTTGCCTTTCACCTCTGGGGTCTTGGGTTTGATTCTGGGACAAGCTATCACATGTGAGTAGAGTTTGTTTGGGCTCTCCCTTGATTCAAGGGTTTTTCTCCAGCTTCTCTGGTTTTCCTCCCTCCGCCAGAAACCCAACATTGTTAAATTTCAATTTGATCTGTGAGTTAGTCAATCCCTGACTTAGATCAGCCCTGAGTTGTTTTAAGGATTGATCTGTGAGTCAGCCATGCCCTGACTTCAATCAGCCCTGATGCTGTGGTTTGATATAATTGATGTTGTTGCTGTTGGCCGAAAGAGCAGCAATTTCTATTCCGTCACCCATTATGACCTCTTATTACCTGGGTATACCCACCTATACCCACCATATAGACCATGATGCTTAGCAAGCACAATAAAGGAAGGATGGCCTTCTTATGTCTATCAGATGCCAAAGGGAATTGTCTTTACAGTTTTTCACTGCAAGATTTGATTAAAAGTAAGAAAAAATTGTGAATTACAGCCACTTGAAATAAATTTTTAAGGAATTATTTAAAAATTTGGAATGTTAAAATAAACCGTGTCTTACCAATGACCAAATTCAGTGTCCTTTCTCAGTATCAAAACCATTCATTTTCTTACCATTCTGCAATATTTGGTCTTGTTCAACAATATAATCATCAATAAAAACAATGTACTTAATCTTATGTGTATAAAACTAAAATAACTTATTAATAGACTATTGTGTAACAAAATTTGAGGATGTCCACCTCATTCTGTGGTTTTCTCCTCTACATACTACCGATCTCTCTGAAGTGGTTTTTCATTCCAGGAAAATATGTCACGATCATGCCTTAAGATGTCTATGACTCTGCCGACAAACAACAACAATTTAATCTGCATTCCTTTCTCCATGGGCTGATATCCTTTTGATAAGTTGTAGAGAAGAAATTCATCAAAAGATTACCAAACAGTGGAAAAAATATTGCAGTCTGAATAAAACATTGAAGTTGTTGAGCGCAGTTGTAAACGTTTAAGGGCATGACAGTGACATGATTTTCTGGGTTGAAAGACCACTTTGGTGACATCTGTCATAGTAAAAACGTCATAGAAAAAAATACTTCATAATTTCAATTTGATATTTTTGTTTTTTCCGTAGATTGAAGCATGGCTCGGTTGTGTTTGTCCCAATGAAAGGATCTTTATAAACCCCACAGTGCTAGAGCATTAAGTAACGTTACATTAGTGCTTAAAGCATTTACTCACAGAAAGCAGGACAAAATCCTTGTCGGTGTTAATATAAGTGGACCAAAAAAAAGCCTTTTATAATTCACAATCAACAAAAAATTCACCATGTCACAAAAACTATTTCATAGGTTAGTCAATACGCGTTTACCCATAATGACCATAACCCATACTTTCTAGGCGGCTAGAACACAGACAACACATACAAAGCATATTCAACAGCGATAAATTTTACAATTTTTGTGTGGAAAGAAAACTTATGGTAATTGAATATCAAAATATTTTAGAGTAACTTAAGAGAAATTTCAACTAACTTTAAACGTTTTTTAAGGATATAAGATAGAAAAACTACTATGTACCAACTTACTTCTTATAATAATAATATATTTACTCTATTACGTTTATTTGTTTTTAAAATACTTACTGGGATCTCAATAGTAAAGTAACCAAAATTATGACCACCTGATTGGTTACGCTACTATAAGTCTATTAGAGATAACCCATGAGAACTATGTTCTATTAGTATAAACAAATTAGTGGACTATTACAAATCCTGCATTTTTTTTTTTGGCAAGATGCTGGCTAAAGTTTCAATTATTTCCTAAAGACAGATTTACATGATACAATTTTTGCTTACAACTGTTACCGGTATATGCAATTTGCTTACGCCACACTGATAACACATATTGCATTGTTTAAATCAACCCTACAACTTGCTACAACTTTTTTGATACACAGTTTTGAGCAAGTTGTAGCACGGTGTAAGCAGATTCCATGTGACAGTTGTAAGCAAAAGTTGTACCGAGTAAATCAGCCTTAACAAAGTTTGAATGCTTGTTTATACTAGAAACAGTTACATAGACCTCTCATACCCATAGTCTACCAGCCAAACAGGCTCAATACTAGGATATTGACTGCAGGTGTTATAAAGCTAAAATGTTTATGAAGAATATATCTAGAATCTTACCATGCATGTCTCGTTCATGTTCGTATTCAATGAAGGCATATCCTCTAGGCTTAGTTGTCTTCTTGTCGATTACCATCGTGATCTAGAATGAAAATAAATAAATAAATTTTGTTCATATAGGATAACACTCGAGAGTAATTCAACTTATAAACTCATTGTCTTATTTTACCGTCTCTAGTTGATTAGGGATGGGATTGCCATTAACGTGGTCATCCCAGCCATGTGAAGGTCTAACCATTTGCAAATGTAATTACAAAGGCAACACCTTCTTTTTTATTATTTCCCACATACATAGTTCATGCTATGGTGTCTTTCCAGCACTCAGCCTCCTTCCATATCACTTACAGTGCGAATAGAAAAACCATGGGCACCCAGAAATAATTTAGAAATTGTTTATGGTTCGTTAAACAATCTGAATCGACTCTCTAACTACACAAAGTTTATCTGACTACAAAACAGTCAAACTTCTTGCAGGTAGAGAGTTGTTTCAGATTGCTCAAAGAGCGATACACAATTTCTGAAATATTTCTGGTGCCCACGGTTTTTTGATTCCCACTGTAATAGCTGTAATTCGTAATGTGGTTAACACTGATGATTTCAAGGTCTCATACACTATTACGTGCAAAAGTATAACCATTTTTAATGTATTTGCATACTTCTATGGACGGGATTTTATGTACGTTAAACAGACACATTTGATGCCAAGCTGTCTGGTTTTACCAAATAAGGCTTGTAAAACTCGTTTGGCAGCAATAAGCCTGTGCATAGAAGTATGCGAATATATTAAAAGTGGTCATACTTTTGTGCGTCGCGCTGTAACCTTCTCCTCAGTTACAGTATGATTATGATGACAATTATGGTGATGATGATTATCAATATTCATCATACCACCCATGATGAACTATGATAACATAACCCACTTATTAATGAAACCTTCACTATTATCATACTACATACATTGTTTATTGGTCCATAGATTTCCATTTCTCTTCGTAACTTGGACTCTGATGTATCAAAGTTCTGAAAAACAAAAATCACAATTCTCTCAAAAATCTGAATACTCTGAATACAATGTATTGTATGTAATGATTGTTGCCAAAAAGAAAAACTTATAAAAACTTGTTCATATGGTCACTACATTACAGCGCTTTTCATATTTCCTTATCACTTGATCAGAATAAACTCAGTTCATTGGAAGTTTGTTTGACAGAAACCAAAATGCCAGAGGTCTGGAGTTGGTAGATAACAGAAATAGGAAAAGTGCTGTAACATGAAGGATTGATCTTATCAGTTGAATGGGTTCCAAACCGCCTAGAAACATCTTACATCCTGCATGACAACAAGCAAATTTAACTTTGGCAACAATTGTGACAAATGGCACTGTGAATGTTCAACCTAAATCCGCTGTAAATTCAAGTCCTGTGGTTGTGATAACTTACAATTCTTCCCACGAATAGTGTTCTAAATGCATCACCATCAGCATTAGGATCAACTTGAGGATTATCTACAAAAACAAAAAAATATATTCACTAAGACGTTAAGCAGATGTAATAGTAATTTTATCATCCACTAAATACCACAATAATCCTGGACTACAGAATCGTTTCTACAAGTTTAACCTAATTTAGACTACCTTTTCAAGGTACCAAACAAATTTTAACCATTCAAAAATTTGAGCAGCACATGTAATTTACATGTAACTGTATGAAGGTATGTTCATTACATTAACATAATTCATTACATTCGTTATATCCATTTCTTCCAAAAGCTAAAGAGTAGTCTAGGAAGCTGCGCACAAAATCTTCGGCAAGGCCTAAGATTAATACAGAGCTTTTTAAGAATTGTTTTTTTAATAGACTAGTTTTTAAGTATAATTTAGTAGTAATATTTTAACGTTTTTGAATTTCCATATAATTTTGTAATTTTGTATATATTGTGTATTTATTCTTATTAAACTCATGAATAATTAATGAGGAAAACACAATAGAAATCGTTGTCCGTGGAGGAGATTGTATATCTGATACAGAATTTTCCCTTTTTTTGCATAAACTTTAACTCCAATTTTCTCAGCTAAATTTAATTTTATCTTTAAAATTTTAGTAGAACATGAATGTATACACCTAGACGTTTCATAAGTAATATACAATATTCGTGTCCGTGTTGTATAAGATATACAACCTTCGGCTCGTGGTTGTATATCTGATACAACACGGCCACTCGTACTGTATACATTACTTATTATTTAAAATAATTGTAACATTTGTTATGTATTTTAACGAATGAATTAAAGACATTTATTTATTCATTCTGTTTACACAGAACTGGATCTATATGACAATTTTAGTGGATTTCCATCTGATCATGTGTAAAGCATACTGCCTACAGGTTGCCGTACAAAAAGCTATCAGGACAAGCTGTTGACACAGTACCAGTTATAATATATATCTGAAATTAATTCATGTTTGATTCAAAACACTATACTTACATTCTTTTATACTTTCTTCCATCTCACTACTAACACGTTCTTCCTTTTCCCTTCTCTATAGAATTGTAAAACAAATAATTAATGGTTAATGTACTAAACAGAATAAACAGTATGTTAAACATATTGTTTACGTTTGTTTCTTCCACTATTTTTTAATATTATACCGAGCTTTCGCACTTCTAGTGCATCATCAGGGCGAAAAGTATGTCTTACAATGATTCAAATTATTTAAAGACTATAAGCGCGCGCGATTTGCGTTTTGCGAATATAAGGACCAATTAGAGAAACAATACTAAGACATACTTTTCAAATCACTTTTGAATTTCGGTTGACTCACATGGCCATTTGGAGCTTTCTAAATGGTTGACTGACTTTAGTTTTCTGCTCTTTTCTGATCATGGAGACCTTTTCTAATATCACATGACCAATTGGATCTCTCCAAATGATCACATCACTTAACCAAATTCAAAATGTGATTGATCGTTGTGATGCTGCTAATGAGTGATCTCGGCGACAAAAACTACAATTCTTGTTCAGTGGCATAGCTGTGTAAAATACCTTTCTTAAGATTTTTTCATCTCTGGTTTCTGCTCTGGTTGGAGGTGGAGTATCCTTAGGATCCTGAGTAATGAAAAAATAAGTATGAAGTATGATTTCTTCAAATATTCCATAACGGTGGATCAATTAAAAGATGGAGACAGCAGTATTTATCTATTTATTAGTTTATTTTTTTATTATTATATTTAACGAGGAAGCGACACTCATCGGTGATGATTTTCAGGAGGGTCCTCTATTCATATAATCTTTTTTAGAAAACCCTGAAACAACTGCTGCACTAATCTAAGTCTGAGCACAGCAAAGCCTATTTACATGCCCTGTATATGTGAGGACTTAGATAGAAATGGGAAAACTCAGATAGAATATTGGAATTTAGCATGTAAAATCAAACCATGGGAGACCCAACAGACCAAACACTCTTTACTTTACTTTTAGACTGCAGGACAGATATTGAATGAATAATAACAATTTATTAACTTATATAGCACATTTTCTATAAAAATGATTCAATGCTGAAAAGCATTCTTAAGGGAGATGCAAATCAAGTATGTATGACACTGACTGCACGAGAAATTGTATTTATGTATATTCTAAAGTATGTGTAAAGACTGTAAATGCACGCAATAAAATGGCTGCTCATCAAGAGTTTCTCTTAGCTACTAGATAAGTCAAGTATTAACTAGTGACTAGAAAGTTATGGGGTCAAATTATTCCTATAAATGACCCAGACATTTGGAAACAGCTTCTAACATAACACCATAATTATCGTAAATTATCCAAGATGTATTGTTGTCTCCGATCAAGTTATCTCAAAAAATTAAGCTTACAGTAAAAAAACAGAAAAAATTCGTCAATGCTTATAGACTAATCTAAAAAAGAATATAGTGTGTCTGGCTGCATGATAAAAGGAAAAAGAATAACTCACCTCAAACACGTGTAAATATGTAGAAACACCTTGATAAAGCCAAGGTTTCTTCTTCAACCATGTCGGCTTGTCAAGCGGAGGAAGGTATGGAAGAGGGTCTCTTGGAGCAAATAAAGCAAGTAGATTCGAAGGGAGATATTGAGTCATGTTATCGCACTCTTAAAATTCAAGAAAGCTTTGATAAAAGGGTGAAAATCTGTTAAAAAGGACGCGACGCCATCTTCTTTGATTCTTTAAGATGGCGGACTCGTGCTGTAATGGGTTTGCAAAGCAGTATGGTAGCATTATAAGGAGTATTCTTATTGGATAAAAGCAGCTGTAAATAATGATCCAATCACTGAGTCGGTTATATTTAACCACAGGGATCCCATCAAAATGTATAAAATTGACTTTGTAGTGAAAAACTTTCAAACTACGATTTTTGAAAGTGGAATTTAATTCTGATTCCAAATATCAAAAGAATAATAAAAGAATAATAGGGTGTTCCAAGCTTGTTTAATAGATGCCCACGTTCGAGTTTTGGCCATTGGAAGGTCGTATAAACGCATCAAGAGTTCCGCGCTACTGCTCTAAGCGCATGCTCAGGGGATTAAAAGTGGGATAAAATTTATAAAATATGCTATATTTTAGTTGTATCTTTCTTGTCAAGTACAGTTTTCACTAAATATTCAAGATCACGTACCGTTAAGCGAATTCTGAATCAAATATACCAAAAAAATGCATACTTTACAAAATATTATCTCACTTTTTAATCCCCTACGCATGCGCATTGAGCAGCAGCGCGGAACTCTTGATGCGTCTACTAAGGCACTTCAATAAATGCTCAAAAACTACAAGGAAATTAAATTAACGATAATACAAAGGGAAAATACAACATGAAAATTTTGATTTTATATTTCATTTATTTTTATGATCAAGTACAATGCTAGCTAGTTATCACTTGTGCAAGCATCTTGGTTTGACTATGAAAATATAAAATTATCAGGAAAATATCCTTTGAAATGATGTCTTTAAGTACTTTACATTATATAAAAGTTACAATATAAGTCGCTTAATTTTAACTCTTTGCAGTGAATCTCCCGCGTTTTTACAAATTATCAGCATCACTTTGGAAGCAATGTTTTCCCATTTCAGACAACAAGTCATTCTTACAAATAATGATCTTGTTTTGAACGGGAAAACACGGCACCGTCCCAACATGGAAACGTTCCCATGTTAATATTTCATTTGCTTTAAATACAATGGAAGAAACAGAGTTTCCAAAGTATCTTAAATTCATTTTCTTAATACACGACCAAAGTCGTCTGAGTTTTTGGCTTCCGTCAGTAGCCAATGTGCATGAGCTTGAAATTCTAGCACAAAGCACAAAGCTCCTCTAAAAATTCATCTTATAATCTTTCCTTCGATATTTTCTATGAAAATAAAAGGATTTCAAAAGACGAAAATAACAGAGTAATATTTTTCTGACAGTTCCTTTGATTTCCCTGTTACATTTTTAAAGAACTCACTTTCCCAGAGTGCTTTGTGAGCTTTGATGTACATTGCTTATTGAGAAATGCTAACTCAGATCTTAGGAAATTTCGTTGACTGCAGCCAAAAACCCAGACGACTTTGGTCGCGTGATTACGAAAACGGGTAAAAAGCATTCGCATGCTAATATTCCAATAATTTCGTTACAATATAAACATGGTTTTTAAATTAAAAACTGGTTCCAGATGTTCAATCCAGGATGCGCACTGTCCTGGCTTTGAACAACTCAGTTTTGGTGGTTAAAAACAAATGATTGTGTGCTTTAATTTCTCTTTTTACATTTTGATTGGCTAGAATACTGAGAAATCGTAATTACCAGTCTCTTTCCGCTACTCGGTTTGTCTCCACCGTGCGCGCATCGATTAAATTGGGTCCAGCTTTGGACTAGAATAGTGTATCGAAATGCACTTCAATCTCGAGCCCAGAGTCTTCCGGCTTTTTGGTCAGCGGGCTGGCGCCGGCATTCGCTGACGACAGGAAGGTGCTGGAGGACTCTGGGCACGAGATTGAATGCACTTCTTGATCAATGTCGTAACTAGAGTTCCTCAATAAGAGGAACAAAACCGAGACTCTGGGGACACAATTGTTCCTGGAGATCGAGAGAAGGGGGACATTGGAGGTGATTGCGCGCTCATGAGATCGATACAACGCCCACTTTGCTTAGTCTGTCTTACATACTAAACATACTAAAACTTATTTGCACAACTTTGAAATTGAAAATGTTAATCTTATGATATCTTATCATACTATGTACAGGATTACATGCATCCAATCGAACCCCGCTAATACGAACACTGAAGGAAACAAGAGAAAGAATCGTATCAAGAGACTTACTGTCCTTCTCCTCTAACCTCGGTCGCTTGGAGTTCGTTGTCCAACCAGATTACGAATCGAAAACCATAGAATTCGAGTTCATATTTCTAGGCACAGGTTTTGTACATTACTGCTATTTTCATAAACATGCGCACTCGGTATCTGCATGCTGCACGCTGAAATTTGGTTTTTCGCTTCCATCGATTAAAAATAATCAGTCGGTACCTTTTATATTTTTGACTGGCGGCAGTGGAAAACCAAATTCCAACGGGCAACTCGCAACTACAGAGTTCGCGTGTTTATGAAAATTGCAGTAAACCAACACATTTACATCGCTGCAGGGTTTTCCAAATAAGGCGTGTAAAAGCTCGTAATTTGATTGGTCAACGAACCTGGTCACAGGACAGTAATGTGTATCACAGGGGTAAAAAGCCCTGTTCGTAATAGTGGGATTCGATTGTGTTCGTGTTTTTTCAAATGGTCTATAGATCAATTGTAGTATCTTATTTTACAACTTTTTTCTGGGCTGTCCCAATATTACACTGATTTACCTGCAAAGAACGATAATATTACAGTATTAGCGAAAGAACAAAGATATCATTCTTAATTGACATTATGTAGAAAAATTCAATCCAATTTTTATTCTGATACACTGCCTTCGTTGTTTTTGAGTCAGCAATGTCTAAATTAAATTGGTACGCAAATATTGCGGCGGGGGGGGGGGGGGGGGGGTGGGGGATTTAGTTAAGTATCCTGGGCCCGGTTGTACGAAGGGTGGATAGAGCTATCCGATGGACAAGTCTGCATAAGGATTTATCCATTGGATAGCGCTATCCACCCTTCATACAACCGGGCCCTGGCTAAACACTCAATGAGAATGATGGACGTTTTTTCTTTCCATACAATTGCACACGATTTTTAGGTCACTCAATACTCCAGTTTCGAGATCTCTATTGCTCAGGGTTAGCCTCATTTTGTTTAGAATAAGTGAGACGGTAATCAAGGGGCACATCGGTATTGTATGGATTTGAAAATGGCCCATACCGAAGGGTGGGGCGAGGGAGGGGCTTGGGGAGACTGGCAAAGTAAAAAATAAACTTCCTTATAAGTGACAGTGACAGAAAACAAACCCACCTTTGTGGCAAACCTCAGAGAGCAGAGGGTCTCTTGGAAGGATTCTTCTCGTGGGGAAACATTCACGAACATCAGGCTGTAAAACAGGCAATAAAAACGATAAACATGGACAGTCGATGTAAAGATTATTATCGATAACCTGAAATGACCTCTGGGTTGATCTAAGTCAGGGCATGACTAACTCACAGATCGAACCCTGAAACAACCTCTGGGCTGATCTAAGTCAGGGCATGGCTAACTCACAGATCGAACCCTGAAACAACCTCTGGGCTGATCTAAGTTTGGGCATGGCTAACGCACAGATCAAACCCTGAAACAACCTCGGGCTGATCTAAGTCAGGGCATGGCTAACTCACAGATTGAACCCTGAAACAACCTCTGGGCTGATCTAAGTCAGGGCATGGCTAACTCACAGATCAAACCCTGAAACAACCTCTGGGCTGATCTAAGTCAGGGCATGGCTAACTCACAGATAGAACCCTGAAACAACCTCTGGGCTGATCTAAGTCAGGGCACGGCAACACGAGAAGAAAAAAAACCTAGAATCAAGGGAGAGACCAAACAGACTCTACTCGTGTGTGATCACATCCAGGAATCAAACCCAAGACATCAGAGGTGAGAGCACTACTGCTACGCCACCCTTGATTCTCATCGAATCTGATCAAATAGCAGAGACTTGACTGCATAGGCGCATTGCAAAAGCAAAGGTCCCTCAAAAGGGTATTTGTGTATTTACCTTTTGCTGTTTCCACCTAAAGAATTCTTGAGCAGATATGTCAACTTACTATTGCGGTAAGGGATAAAGGATTCCTAAAGGAAAAATGTCTGTTGGTTAATGAAAATACTACTTGGGGTATCAGAAACACGAAGATATGAATAAGGAAGGAAGAAGGAAGAAAGGAAGGACAGATGGAAGGAGGTAATAATATTTAATACTTCGATTATGTAAATTAAGAATATTAATATGATCAAATGAAAAAGGAAGGAATGAAGGAAATGGAATATTTGTATACAAATAGTATTTTTATGTATTTACTCGAATTTCATAAGATTTAATTTGAATAACCAAGAGAGGGTGAAGGAATGAGGTCAATTCGCAATACGCCTCATAGGGTAGTATTGGCTTGCCACGTGACTATCACAATACATAAAGGAGGAAAGAATTATAATATCTGATACTTTTATTGCGCAAAATAAAATATTAATATTATCAAATGCGTAAGGAAAGGGAGGAAGCAAACAAGGAAGGGAAGTAAGGAGGGTAGGAAGGCCGAAGAAAGCAAGTAAGGAAGGAAGGATGTAAAGAAGGGAGGGATGGATGGAGGGAGGACACAAGGAAGAAAGGGAGGGAGGGAAGAAACAAGGAAGGAAGCAAGGAAGGAAGGAGGGAGGAACGAAACAAGAGATGAAGTAAAAAACCAATGAGGAATTCCCTCCTTACTAACCTTATTCGCAAGTGCCATGATAACATTGCTGAGGTTACTAAGGCTACTATTGATATTCTTGGTCTCCTTCAGTCGCTCCCCCTTCGAACACGACTGACGTAAACGTTCAGAACCAGCCAAGTCAATCAAGTTCAGAGTGCCTGGAAAGAATAAATAGCAGACCAAATGAATTAGTTTTTTGTTTCTTTGGAATCAAGAAAGATGTTGTGCGCTGCGCAATGTAGCCTGTTAGCCCGTAGATTTACTAGGCATTTCCTACCTTGGCACTTCTCTCCTGTGAGGTGATTTTCACCTGTGAGTTTAAGAATGAACACACTGTGACTTCGGCTCGATCGTTCATTGCAGTTGGTTGCAGCAACGGCACGATTTTGAGTGGCTTTTTGCAGTAAGTCAGACACCTATGAAAGAACAAAAATAAGACTTTTTGAAAAATAAATCAAGTAGAGAGGTCTGAACCTTATACAGTAAAAAAGCAATAATACTCAAGGGAAGGAGTATGTAATAGAGAAAAATTACGCAAAAAGTCCTCTATTTGAGAGATTTTTCAGAAAGATGTGCGTTGTCAATATCGTGATGTTGACGTATGTAAAAATTTCATTGGCTGAGCAGTGATGTCGCGTTCTATGATTGCTCCAAAGGATATCGTCAATTCTGCACCGTGCCGTTTCCTTGATAATACAGTGTCTGAGCATTTTCATTAACTGAACAGTGATATCGCGTTTTGTGATGGTTCTGAGGATGTCATCCATTCCACACTGTGCCGTGCTGTAACCTTAACGGTATCGTGTCTGAGCATTTTAACTGCCTAAACCTTGATCTTGCGCGCTGTGTTTGGTTCAAAGGATGTCGTCAATTCCGCACCGTGCCGTGCCATTAAAGCATTTCCATGACATTATCAAACAACGCAAAGTTTTCAAGAGCACGTGCCTATGGAATGTCATGGAAACGCCTTGATTGACGTCCACCAAAACCTCTCGACGGCAAATAGATAAAAATCAAAGTTAGCATAATTTCTCACCTGAGTAACTGCTGTGACTTCGAAAGATTTCAAGTTTGTGACCATTACTTCAGTGGGTTCAGTACTAGATTTGCCATTATTAACGATCTTGATATCGTATTTTATACTGTCATCGCCTGAACCAAGGAGATCTCTTATCGTCTCGTTGTAGATCTCGAGAAAACTGGCTTGCATGGAATACTAGGAGATATATATGGAAGACACTGAGATAAGTAATAGACCTCTTGAAGCACGTCGGAATGCAGCTCAATTTGGAGGACAAAACAATAGGTTCCAATTCTCACGAGATTGAAATTATTTTGTTTTTTCCTCCAAGTTGAGCTGCTTTGATGTCACGTGAAAGGGGCGTACAGTATATTCCGTAAGTGGACTATCACATGCGATAATCTCACTCAACTTGTCTTGAGGGAAAAAATGCTCATGAGAATGTTTCGCGCGTAAACTTCATATACTTTTATTTCTATGGTGTGAGATAAAATGGTTAAAGGCTCGTGTGTATACTAGAAACTACAAGTGGCTCGTGGGATATTCCACGGTATGCCACTCGAAACCATTGTATAACTAGTATATATACTTTTCTATACATTAGACGAGTAGTTTGTGAACAAGGTATTTAGTGAACGCGGTCGCGAAGGTCCCCTAGTACCTTAAGCTGCGAGCCACCTTAAAAGTACCTTCCATCCTTTTTCCTGTAGACTTTCTGCTGTTTCGAAAACCTGCTCCATGGATCTGGGGATCATTCCGCGTTGATCATGATTATCCCTGCTACCCTCCATCGTAAAGGTCTTGCCACTACCAGTTTGACCGTACGCGAATATACAGACATTATACCCATCGAGAGCTGACTGCACTAACTGAGAGATCTCTTGGAAAACATCACCTTGTTGAGAACTGTGGTTGAAGATCTTATCAAATGAAAACTCGTGTCGAGTCGCGGCTTTTTTGTTGCCAGCGACATCCTGCACAAAGAGGTAAAAGAAAAATGGCCATAAATATTTACACTATGAATGAGAACTATGGAAGATGGAAAACTGGTGTCAGTGTCGGTACTGACAACTTTCCCCCCTTGTTTTGAAGATACCCATTAAGAAATAATGTTTTCTTTCTATAATTCTGTGGGTTGCATTCCCCTGACTGACATTGTGCCCTACGCCTGTCCCTGAAATCCTGGACCCGCCCCTGACGAGCCATTACTCCTCGCCATCTAAGGTCTTCACTGAACGGTGCAGGCAATGTTTAGGTATGAATATAAAGAAATTCTTATTATCCCACAGTTTGTTTAGGTCATGCAATCACCAATCACCGATCGCCATTCACCCCTTCAACCTTACATTATACGTCAGTCATGAGTCTTACTTCAGAAGGAATGGTCTGTTCTACTATTATTCCTCGATCTTCATCTGCCAAAGTAAAGTTTGCCAAAGGAGCATTCTTTTCTGCTTCCAGTGCAGGACGGATACGACAGAACACTCTTATATTCCCCTTCAATTCTTGGACTGCGTTATGGAGCTTTCGACGGATCTTTTCTTCGTCACGCAGTTTTGAATCTTTTTCGGCGATAAGATCTCTCTGGTCTTGGATTTCCTTCAATAGTTGAGCTATTCTTTCGTCCTTACAACGGTTCAGCTCGATATTTGATCGGAGGTTAATCTTTAAAGAAAGAAAAGGACGGAAATTGTCAGACGCTCTTCCTCTGAGCGTAGTTAAGCTTCCCAAGCCCCTCCCCTTCTCGGTGCCTAAATATGAAGTGCGACCGCAAAACTGTGCGCAAGAGTGATCACTTGCTTAACCCTTTGGGTACAATCTCTTCACTAGAAGCAAACGCCTGTATTTCTGCTGTGTCTGGCCCACTACTGGCCTAATAGACCGAGTTTGTTCGATGCGCGCGCCGTCGTAATCAGGATGAAGTCCAAATCAAAAGATAAAGAGGGGAATAAATCATATCCTGATGAGGATGCCAGCTTGAAGACAACGACACTCGCACTAAAAAATAAAGCATTTTCACTTCGTCTTTGCAAAATGATTAGAGCGGTTTTGTATGAGTGAGGAACGATTCATAGCCGTACTGTCGCCGTACCGTATCTTACCGTAACCGTAACTACACGCTTTCGTTGGTATGATATCAGGGTTCGAATTTCCCGCAAGATAATTGGCTAAATGCGAGTTGAAAATTACAAATATCGAGTGAAAAGAAATTTTCTAGCTAGTTCTCTTTTTAAAAAATAATGATATGCAAAGAAAAATAAAGGCATTGCATTTGTATTCAATCCATTTATCATGTAGCTGCTCAATGCAAAAAAAAAAAAAATATCTTGTCTCTAAAAAGTTAAAATTCTAACTTGGATATACTGGAATACCATGAGAAGCCATTTCAATGTTACAGCACTTTGTACCATGTACGTGCTGTAAGTCAGTACCGTATATTTTCCACTCATACATTCCCATCATTATGTACAAATCATTCACCTTTGTTGCTTCAAGTTCCGCATTTAAGCCAGATGTCTGTGCAGTTATCT
Source organism: Anthopleura sola (assembly GCA_023349425.1). Taxonomy (NCBI): domain Eukaryota; kingdom Metazoa; phylum Cnidaria; class Anthozoa; order Actiniaria; family Actiniidae; genus Anthopleura; species Anthopleura sola. The sequence continues at coordinate 2,478,035 of JALHLI010000019.1, read as the reverse complement.
GAGCCATTGTAGTTTTTAATGCCATGACTTCGCTCTCGGAAACCTTCAACTCTCTCTCTAGAGCGTCTTTCTCTTTTACAAGTGTCTTGATTTTGTTCTCTTTGACTTCGATCTCAAAGTCGTGCTTCAACTTCAGAGAATTGAGCTCTTCTTCAGTTATGAGAATGTGAGCCTGGAGGTCTTGGATTCTTGCAGATGCCTATTGAATGAAAAACAAATGTTTTTTTAAGATTAGAGCTGTTTACAGTAATGGTGCTAAAAGCATGATAATTCTGAGAAGAATTGGTTTTTGAATTATCATTTTTATCGAACAACTTCTGTGCTGATCTAAGTCAGGGCATGGCTAACTCGCAGATTGAACCCTGAAACAACTTCTGGGCTGATTTAAGTCAGGGCATGGCTAACTCACAGATAGAACCCTGAAACAACCTCTGGGCTGATCTAAGTCAGGGCATGGCTAACTCGCAGATTGAACCCTGAAACAACCTCTGGGCTGATCTAAGTCAGGGCATGGCTAACTCACAGATAGAACCCTGAAACAACCTCAGGGCTGATCTAAGTCAGGGCATGGCTAACTCACAGATAGAACCCTGAAACAACCTCTGGGCTGATCTAAGTCAGGGCATGGCTAACTCGCAGATTGAACCCTGAAACAACTTCTGGGCTGATCTAAGTCAGGGCATGGCTAACTCACAGTTCAAACCCTGAAACAACCTCTGGGCTGAACTAAGTCAGGGCACGGCTAACTCACAGATAGAATTAAAATTTAACGTGATTGGTTTTATGGAGGCCGAAAAATGGAGAACACGGAGAAAAGCCCTAAATGAATAAATGATTACCTGTTCACCCTGTTGGTGTTTGACCTCGATCGTTCCTTCCAGTTCTTTTTTCACTGATTCGAGATATTCGATTCTTTCTCTGTTGTTGTTCATAGAGTTATTCATATTGTCCATCAAACCTTTGGTGTTTGATAAGTAGTTCTCCATGTCTTCAAGTCGCCCTTTATAATCCCACGCTGATCGCTTTTTTCCTTTTCCTGGGACTAAAAAATGACCCCTTTATTTGAAACGTTGTACTTGAGGTTTGACGAGTTCATCTTTGCTTCGTTTTACTTATGCCTACTCCCTTCTATCCATCAATCACTTCCTTATTTCTTCCATACACTTTTCTATTCCATCCATACACCAATCCACCCATCCTCTATTCTCTACTTCCATCCTACCCAATTACCCATCTGTCTATTCATTCAAGAGCTCCATCTTCCCATCCATTCTTCGTTTCTTATATCCATTTATTCATTCATCAAATATTCAATCTATTCATTCTTCCAATCCACCCACCCATCTTCCCATTCATTCATCCAGTCCACCTAACCACCAATTTGCCCATTCGTTCATTCATCTTTCCATCCATTCTTGTTTTCTTCCTTCCATCTATTCACCAATCAACCAATTCAGTCCATTCCTCCAGTCCCACCCATTCATTCAAGACCTCCACCCACAAAGTTTATACGGTACATACCTTTGGGCAGTTGCTTCGCATCCCCATTACTTGACCCCTTAGCGCTTGTTGCCTTGGAAACACTTTTTGTATTCGTAGATGTCCCTCTCTTGAGCGAATTGGCTGACGTTTGTCTTTTCAGAGTGCCTCCAGCAGTCCTTGCAGTGCTAGGTGGCGGCATATCGTTTTTGGTGGTGACTGTTCTTCGAACAACGGCTGCAGAAGTTTGTCGACGAAGAGCTGTGGGCAACTGGGGTTTTGCTGAAGGTCGTGCACTTGATCTTCCTATGGCTAAGTCACATTTTGGCACCTTGAGCTTTGGCTGGTAGCGAGAAAAAGTATGAGGTCAGCAACTGATCAAAAACCGAACTGAAATCATCACTAGGAACATCATCGCCATCATCAACATCAACATCGTCATCATTAACACCACCATCATCATCAACATCGTCATTATCATCACCAACATCAACATCGTCATCATCAACACCACCACCATCAACATCAACATCGTCATTATCATCATTAACATCAACATTGTCATCATCAACACCACTATCATCATCACCAACATCATAGGGACTTTAAGATTTGCAACATCTACGAAGGCGACGTCAACCAGATTCGCGCCTTAAAAGTCTGTGACTTTACTGACAATGTTTTGAATAAACTCTCCAATGAGTAGAACCCCAAAGTGAAGTTATTTACACTTCCGGTTGACGTCGCAGTTATAGATTTTGCAAATCTTAAAGTCTTTCATGCTACCATCATCACCACCATCATGATCATTAACTTCACCCTCATCATCATCATTCCTTCATCAACATCATCACTCCCCATGAAGAGCATGAATGCATGCATTTTTGCCGCACCCCTCCCCACCTCGAAATTTCGCCCCTTCAAAAGAGGATCCAACTTCCTTACCTCATCCATGGAGTCTTTAATGTAAGGTCTCTTGACTGCGGCTGGCGGGCGCAGCTTACTCGGTTGTGGTAAACGCTTTGAGATGACATTTTGATCTTGTGTTTGTAAAGGTGATCTCTGTAAGACATTATTACCAACAAAAATTAGCAAGAGTCCCAGCGATGGGAGAGGTAGTAAAGCTGCCGATGAAACGCTGCCATTTTTGTTGCAGCAAATTATTACAACGGCTATCATACGTAGAAATGTTCGGGGTCAAAATCAATATCAAATCCTCTTTGGCTAGTCTGAATAGGATTATTGCACTGCGAGTTAGCGTGGGTGATAGACGCTGCAACAGTAAGTTTTTTTTAACTATTTTTTGGGCGTGCAATCTTAAAAATTTTGCAGAGAAAAGTTCAAACTTTTTGATTTTCTGCAACATTTTTTGCGTTAATTGCGAGACCTCGTTACCGTCAACGTCGCGGGCATGATACACGCTAAAATTGTGTCTCGCGCTTTCCCTCGAATTTTTCTGCCTTTCAAGGATGACTTTTTATGAAAAATGCAAAACTTTTCCCCATAATCTTCCAAGGATCAAATTACGGCCGTTTTGATAGTCTATTTCGGTAGCTTCGATACACGATTCATGGTCGCTTCCATACGCATTGATCAGTTTCGATACATCTATTTAGGTAGTTTCGATACACGATTCATGGTCACTTCCATACGCATTGATCAGTTTCGATACATCTATTTCGGTAGTTTCGATACACGATTCATGGTCACTTCCATACGCATTGATCAGTTTCGATACATCTATTTCGGTAGTTTCGATACACGATTCATGGTCACTTCCATACGCATTGATCAGTTTCGATACATCTATTTCGGTAGTTTCGATACACGATTCATGGTCACTTCCATACGCATTGATCAGTTTCGATACATCTATTTAGGTAGTTTCGATACACGATTCATGGTCACTTCCATACGCATTGATCAGTTTCGATACATCTATTTAGGTAGTTTCGATAAACGATTCATGGTCACTTCCATACGCATTGATCAGTTTCGATACACCTATAATTAGGTAGTTTCGACACCCGACACGATTTGCGGTCGCTTCGATATATATCAGTTTCGATACATATATTTAGGTAGTTTCGACACACGATTTACGGTCGCTTCGATACGTATCAGTTTCGATTGACACATCTGTAAAGTAACTCGTGCGACATAACAAAATATGGAATTTTTTACTCAATCTCCAAGAAAAAAATATTTATAAATCCTTTATTATATCACTAAACTTTGAAACTATATTTACAATTTTTTATCAATAATAAATATCATTCTAGCAGGATATATACCTTAGCAAAGGCTAGAAAGTACCCTAGATTTACAATGAACTGTATCAGTCTATACAGCATTAATTAAAACTAGAATATCATAGCTAATATATCTAACGAACGCAGCATAAGAACACAACACTAACCTCCATATCAAATCCTGGCATAGGTTGGAATATACTTTCAGGAGCTTCGTTTCTTAAATTCATCATTACCTTCGCAACAATTTCCTTCCCGCCACTTCTTGCATGGTTATGAAGATGTTTCCCATGCACAAAGCTGCCATCGAAACGCTGGATGATTTTTGCTTTACATGGACTGACTTTGGGTCTTGAAAAGCATTGCCAGTGAACACTTTCCTTTAGGCGACGTTGTACAGTGTATCTAAAACCCTGACTATCAATTAATTGTTCACGTTGTCTCTTGGTAGAGCCTTCAATGATGTGATATGTTACTGGAAGCGTGGCTTGAATGTCTACGATGGAGGGGCCTTCAACGGCTGACTCCATGTTGTTTGCTACCATAGGACTGGATGGTGGGGTTTCATTATCTAAAGCAACGAAAAACGAGAAAAGAATAAGATTTTCTACCCATTTATTGAATTGTATATAAAAATTTTTGAACCACACAGGAAAAAGAAAAAAGACCCAAAATTCAGAGATATATTTAAAATATGCACTCTTGTCTTACCTATTTTTGAGCTTTCGTCAAGAGGAGGATTTGAAGATGGACTCAGGATATACATGCAGTTCGTACCAGACCTTTGGAAAAGACATGGGAAATCGTGGCTGGAGTTTTCTTCTCTGTTAGTAGATAGCATGTTGTACCTGCCAATGTTCTCATCGTAGCTTCTTGACGCGAAGTAGCAGTAGCATTGTAATGTCAGTGATATTGAGCCATGATTTCTATGACTCTTGAGCTTGAACGGGGAACGAAACCTAGCTGTCAATGAAGCATCGCCCCTTGTGACAAGGTCACAAAATCTCTGCATTTTGATTGGCCATCTCAGCTCTAATTTACAAAGTTTCCTTATATCAAGACAATGAGTAGTTTCGATACTACACGTGTTAACATTGTGTGCCTAAGTTCAAAACAGAAAAGCATTAAAATTATTTTTTTAATGTCTAAGACTTAAATCCAAGAGTTTTGGATTTTGATATGGACTAGAAATGGTAGTCTGAGATGTCTTTACGATGCAACCTGTTGAAGCCGTGAGATTTCAGAGCGAATGGCATTCGGTATCAGACAAAAGGAAACAGCACTTCCATTGAGTGATTGACACAAGTCCCTTTTTTTCGCAATGTATTTGAACTGGATCTATGAATGCATGTTTATTTGTTCATTTATTATTGACTATTTATCTATATGTTATATCATCCATGTTTTTTCATTAGGACCCAGTAGAAAACCATAATTGAATGGCTTCCTAATAAAACATTAGTAAACAACAAATAGTTTATCGAAACTACCTAAATAGACGTATCGAAAGAGCCGGGTATCCGTATCGAAGTGCCCATAAATGGTGTATCGAAAGTACTATTTAATTAAAACGTATTGATCGAAACGACCATAAAACTTATTAGTGTATTGAAACAGAAAAGCATAAAATAAAGACTAGGAAGGCTACATATCTTATCAGTATTTAAATCGAAACAGCCTAAATGTACCGTACTTATTTATCTTATTTTTTATCTATATATTTATCTGCTTTACAACTTTGATTTGAAACCAGTTGAAGGCATGATCAACAGGACAAGAAGTCCCATGCTAATACCGATGTCCCGAATACCCGAAAGGTCGGACAAAAGACGAACAGAGGGACCAGCTCGGATCGGAGAGGGAGAGAGGGAGGCCATAAACTTCATTCCCCACTTATCAGAGCTTACCATGGGGTCCAGGGGCCGGTTGTACGAAGCCTGGATAAAGTTATCCACCGGATAAGAGTTATCCAGTGTATAGAATTTGTATAGGTTTTATCCGCTGGATAAGGATTTATCCGGTGGATAGCGCTATTCAGGCTTCGTACAACCGGCCCCAGAGGTTATTTTTTTCTCGCTCCTGCGTTTGCTTTTTTGTCTGGAGCCCAGGGTAATCAGGAACCAGTTGTACGAAGCCTCGATAAAGTTATCCACTGGATAGGGGTTATCCAGCGTATAGAATTTGTATAGCTTTTATCCACTGGATAAGGATTTATCTAATGGATAGCGCTATCCAGGCTTCGTACAAATGGCTCCAGAGCTATATAAAGATCCGAAACCATCCATTTTATTAATAATTTGCCCCCAATCTATGATCCATAAACAAAAGCATTCTAAATTAAAATCCATAAAGCTCATATAAAGAGGCGTGCAGCATTTCTCGACGAATTTCAAAAACTACAGTCATTTGCCAGACATAAATATCTCCAAACTCTATACGATTTGCTACTGTAAATATATATTTATAGGGCAGATTGCCTGTACTCACCGTTTCTGTAGGATCCATCTTTAATCAGATTTATGTTTCTTTAAGTTCTAGTAAATCAAGAAAGGATAGATTTTGAATTTTAAGACATAAAGTCAACTGGATCGAAGATGAATAGTAAGCTCAACTCTATGCTCCGTTTTACTGCTCGAGAACAGAGATCAAGCCAGGAATTTCAGCTAGGAAGCTTACTTACCTCAAATCAAATAAAAATTGCGATGAACTATAAGCTTTTCGTGAAATTAAACCATTAAAATGTATTTTTTAAAGCGACTTCACATTCGCGATCGAACGTCTCGATTCAAAAGTTCGACTGTTGAATAGTTCTTAACGAACAACAAATCGCGCGCTTCTGATTGGTTGATAGGATTTTGAATTTTGCGCCACAACCGTGAAGTATTTTGGGTAAACACCACAGGTAGCCCAAATAAATGAATTTAGAAATTAAATATTGCGAAAAACAGCTTTATAAATGAAAATACATGTTAAAACAAACTAAAACTGTAAATTCTCTTAAAAATGTGAGCACTCAAGTGATAAAATTGGAGAAAATTTATAGCGCTCATCTTGCATACGAATTTCAACCAAAAAAGTCCTCTAAAAGTTCATGAAAATTTAAACGTTCCATATTTCTCCATTAATTTTTCTTTTCATTCTTTTTTTCGCTATTTTCACACTTTTTCTTTTCTTTTTCTAAGATTTCTGCAGAAATAATGTGCTGGGCTTCCTGTGTTTACGAATATAATTACCTCTAGTACTCAGCCCACCTCCTGTGATTCCTTCAAGATGTAATGGCGTCCGCTGGTTTCAGAGGTAAACAATATTTAATCATCTTTATTAATCTTCTTAAACTATTAAAAACCTTCATATTCATAATTAATGAATCTCACACTATCAATACACCTTTCCTTCTTCGCCTAGGATGACTCGTTATCTTGATTTCCATTAAATTATTTTTTTTCTAAGTTCATAGCAACAAGAGTTGACTTGGATTCGAATTCTTGATTTGATAAAAATTTAAGAGTTTGTTACTTTAAAGTTTTAGATTAATTGACCGTAAGCCATGCCATTCTGAAGTCTATTTACCTCTAGAAGTAGTGGTTTATAAGTTGTATTCTTGAAGGAACTGAAAAATAAGTTTCGACAACAATAATATTTAACAAAGTTTTGATATTTGCGTTTAGCAATTAAGCTTATGTTTGTTAAAGATGCCTTCCTTGTTCACTTACTATAATCGAAGAAAATAGCATGATATTCTACTAGAAAACATTGTGAATAATTGTTGTTATCTTACTGTATAATATAATATAGTTAGCTGAGATTATCAAATTTTAAGACAATAGATCTTTACTGTAGCTTGGTTGTAAGTTTTCCCATTTCAGACGACGTGTAATTTTGTTGAAATATTATTCTTTGTTGAAATTGTATCCATATTCATATGTCTTCTCATGCACAACCGTTAAACAAAGAAATGATATTCTAGGGAATGACATATGATCTGAAATGGGAAAACATTACGCCACAGCTAAAAAGGTCTATTGCACTCGTAAAAAGGAATGTTTTTGAACTACAATCTCATATAGTAATACTACTCCTCTAATCTTTTGCAATATATTTAATTTGTTCTACTAACTTATTCATATATATATTTCTATGATTTAGTTATTATGCGGTCGTCACGGAAACTACGAGCGTCACTCACACCATCCCCTGCGTCCAAACCTCACGCAAGAGGATACCCAAGCTTAACACCTACTCCACCATCTAAAACACAAAAACGAAAACTTACTACTAAGAAAAGGATTGTCAAGAGCCAATCAGATAATGGCCTTTCATCGGCATTCAGAAACCTCTCCTTGACTCCAAATCCACAGCCAACCAATCAATCCCGAAGTAGCTCACCAAGGAAGCCCAAATCAGGAAAATCAAGGAGTTTGAGTACAGTTTCAGTATCTACAATAGTTGATATTGTAAATTTGATCAAGGATGATAAATGCAGGAATATTATTGTTATGGCTGGTGCAGGTATAAGTACTCCAAGTGGAATACCAGATTTTAGGTAAATGTAATAAAAATACCTCTTTATCTTGAGTGTGATGTTCCCCATTTCAGGGAGCCCACGTTTGTGTGCCCTACACATATAGTTGCTGGTTTCCCCCACTAGGGTGGTGAAGGGGAGTATTGGTCACAAATCTGTATATCACAGAAAATTTGTTCATAAATTCACGAATTGCAAAAATACAATTAATGAGAAACCTTAATACAAGGATTCAAGATGTAATACTATTGTTCACGAAGACCAATACAAAATCATGAAGCAAAGTTTGCAAAATAAGCAGATCATGCATCACGAATCATGGCCTATTTTTTTTTCACGAATCATGGCCCAAAAAAAGGCCCAAATTTGGAATCACGGAAAACCCCTTCACCACCCTGACCCACAGACAACACCTATGAAAAATGAATGTTACCAATATGCCACCTTCATAATTGTACTTTATTTTTTGTTCAGAACTCCAGGCACTGGTCTCTATGACAACCTGCAGGAGTATAACATCCCAGAGCCAACTGCCATATTTGACATAGAGTACTTCTGGTATGACCCAAGGCCTTTCTTCTGCCTGGCCAAAACACTTTATCCAGGAAATTTCCAGCCAAACTATGTGCATTATTTTATCAATCTACTCAATGACAAGGGTCTACTGTTAAAAATGTACACACAGAATATTGATGGGCTAGAAAGATGTAAGTTATTCTCTTGGAGTGATTTTTGTATATCATAACCTGAGTATCAGGCTCTAGGGGGAAAAGGGCAGGGAGAGGACTAGAGCCTCCCCCCCCCCCCCCCCCACCATTTTTTCCCCTAGAGAATGATACTCAGGTTATGTATATCAAAGTACACATAACCTTTTTCCAAACCTTCAATACTGATTCTACATGAAGTAAATAGTGGAATAGTAAAATATTTCTTTATTTGATTTATGCATCTTTAAGTTATGATAAAAATTTACAGTGCAAATTGAAAAACAGTGGGCACCTAGAAATATTTGAAGAATGTTTCTTAACCAATCAGAAGTGTTATTGTTATCTTTCCATCATCTTGTGGTTAAGGAGTCATTTCTGATTGGCCAAAGAACAATAGAACATTCCTGCAATATTGATAGGTGCCAACGGTTTTCCAATTCGCACTGTAATAATGTTTGCAACAATAGTTATTTTAAACAGTATGTTTTAAACTCTATGTTTCAAACCATACTATTTGTGATTTGATTTTTTTAGTAGCTGGGCTACCCAAAGACAAGTTGGTTGAAGCACATGGCACATTCTCCTCAGCATCATGTATTAAATGCCGCAAGAATTATGATGGTGATACAATTAAGGTTTGACATTAATACTTAGTAACTTTCTTACAAACCAGTTTTGAATATCCTTTAACATGATTTTTCCTATTAATTTGCTGCTCTTTCTACTCTAGACCTGTACGTCACATCCCAGTAGAAATACTTTATGCACCAAGACTTTTGCCAAAATTGCTATTATCCTCATGCCTTTAAAACTATATTCTACCAACTCATTTTCAATAAGTTCCTGGAACTCGACTTATATCTCATCTACGTTATATCAGTTTTTGATATTTTGCCTCATTTTATTTTATTTTTTTCATGATTTATGTGTAAAAGAAGTAAAAATTAAATGAATTAACTTCGGGGAAAAAATTAATTTTTTTTGTATTAATTTCAATGCAGAAAGTAATTCTAAAAGGTGACATACCAAGGTGCATTGCTCCAAAGTGTAAGGTAAGAATTGTAGGAATAATTTTGGAATCAAAACCTTTGATCGAACCCTGAAACAAGCTCTGGGCTGATCTAAGTCAGGGCAAGGCTAACTCACAGATTGAACTCTGAAACAACCTCTGGGCTAATCTAAGTCAGGGCAAGGCTAACTCAGATTGAACCCTGAAACAACCTCTGGGCTGATCTAAGTCAGGGAAAGCTAACTCACAGATCAAACCCTGAAATATCGTTTGGGCTGATCTAAGTCAGGGCACAGTCACTGGTCATAGTGAAATAGGGCAACTCTAAAGTGAAAGTTTTTAGAGAAAGAAAAATAAAGAATGTTTTTGTTTTAACAGGGTGTCATCAAACCAAACATAGTGTTTTTTGGTGAAGATCTTCCAAAGTTGTTTTATTCTTTTGAGAAAGATTTTCCTAAATGTGACCTGCTGATAGTGATGGGTACGTCACTAGAGGTAAGGAAAGAAGAACACATCACCTGAACATGTTTGCTGTTATTAAACCCTGAACAAATCTCAGCTCTGGGCTGATCTAGGTCAGGACATGGTTAACTCACAGATTAAACCCTGAACAATGCCTGGGCTGATCTAAGTCAGGACATGGTTAACTCACAGATCCAACCCTGAAACAACCTCTGGGCTGTTCTAAGTCAGGGCGTGGCTAACTCACAGATTAAACCCTGAAACAACCTCTGGGCTGATCTAAGTCAGGGCATGGCTAACTCACAGATTGAACCCTGAAACAACCTCTGGGCTGATCTAAGTCAGGGCATGGCTAACTCACAGATCGAACCCTGAAACAACCTCTGGGCTGTTCTAAGTCAGGGCATGGCTAACTCACAGATCGAACCCTGAAACAACCTCTGGGCTGATCTAAGTCAGTGCATGGCTAACTCACAGATTGAACCCTGAAACAACCTCTGGGCTGATCTAAGTCAGGGCATGGCTAACTCACAGATTGAACCCTGAAACAACCTCTGGGCTGATCTAAGTCAGGGCATGGCTAACTCACAGATTGAACCCTGAAACAACCTCTGGGCTGATCTAAGTCAGGGCATGGCTAACTCACAGATAGAACCCTGAAACAACCTCTGGGCTGATCTAAGTCAGGGCATGGCTAACTCACAGATTGAACCCTGAAACAACCTCTGGGCTGATCTAAGTCAGGGCATGGCTAACTCACAGATTGAACCCTGAAACAACCTCTGGGCTGATCTAAGTGAGGGCACGGCTAACTCACAGATAGAACCCTGAAACAACCTCTGGGCTGATCTAAGTCAGGGCATGGCTAACTCACAGATTGAACCCTGAAACAACCTCTGGGCTGATCTAAGTCAGGGCATGGCTAACTCACAGATTGAACCCTGAAACAACCTCTGGGCTGATCTAAGTCAGGGCATGGCTAACTCACAGATCGAACCCTGAAACAACCTCTGGGCTGATCTAAGTCAGGGCATGGCTAACTCACAGATTGAACCCTGAAACAACCTCTGGGCTGATCTAAGTCAGGGCATGCAGGGGCGGATCCAGGTTTTTACAAAGGGGGGTGGCTAACTCTAAAAAAATATTAAAAGGATAGGTCTAGGGTTGTGGACAACTCTTTAGGTCCAGGCAATGCATTCATATCATACATTTATTATTTGTAAAAATAACTCGATATCTCTGACACCTCTAGTATATTACGGACTTTCCCCCAGCCCTTGAATGTCTGTAAGATAGAAGTTCCACTCTACGTGCACCTTTTTTTTCTGTTTTAAGCCCTGCAAAGAGGGGGCTAGCCACCCAATCCACCCCCCTAGATCCGCCCCTGGCATGGCTAACTCACCGGCAGATTGAACCCTGAAACAACCTCATAGGTTAGGTTATGTTTAAATTGAAAAACTGCATTATTTTTCTTGTTCATTCCTCAGGTTCAACCCTTTGCTGGGATAGTAAGCGAGGTGAGCCGCTCTACACCAAGACTTTTAATAAACAGAGAGGTCGTTGGACCTTTTGCAAGCCCATGGGGAGGCAGACGCAATGATATTGTCTTGAAAGGAGATGTTATTACAGGTGTCAAGCGACTCGTGAAACTCTTAGATTGGACAGATACGATGACTAACATTATTGAAAAGGAAAACAAAAAATGGAAAAGTAACGAAGAAGAAGAAAACCCTGATTCAAGTACACCAAGTCTTACAGCACCTACTACTGATAAACCGAATGGCACTTTAGATAATAATACCAGGAAGTACCATACTCTCGCTGGAAATCTTGAAGACAAGGGCATTAATAAAAATGAGGACTTTGCTCAAAATTTGGTTTCAGATTCCACAACTAATAGGACTTTATTTCCGGAAAGAAACTTTGGAAAGAATGACAGAACTAGCACAAATAATTCTTTAAATAATACTAGAACATTTAGTCTGTTAACGCCGGGCAATGCTCGTAATCTTCATCTTCCTGGAAAAGACAAGGAATTCAATCAAAGTTCTTCTGATGTTAATGAAAATAATTCAACTCAGCTTGGATTTCGTCCAGAAAAGGACGGCTTGTTTAGCTGTAACTCTGTGGCACGCCGAATGCCATTGTTGCCATTCCGATACACTCACAGAACATTACCCGAGTCATCGAGTGGAAACTACAAATGCATTGATCCCAGCAAAGATCTTGCGAGTGCTGGTTTTGGCATGGGGACAAGAAAAAGGTTTGACTCATCCAGTTCTTCGGGCAGTGATGCTAGCAGTAGTTGTAGTAATGATGATTCGTCTGTTCAATGACAGAAGTCGTGTGACTTTTTAAAACTAGTCTTCCCAGAAAATCATGTGATCTTCAACAAATCATGTGATCTTCAACAGGTCATGTTATCTTCAACAGGTCAAGTGGCCTTCAACAGGTCATGTGACTTTCAAGTCATGTGATCCTCATCCTCGAACAATTATTGACCTCAGAACTCGTAACGTTCAACATGACATATAACCATGTGACCATCATCAATTAGTCATGTAAGCTTCAACAACCCATGTGACCCTCAACAAATCACGTGCCCTCCGACCCTCAAAAATGTTTATCATCAAAAAGTCATGTAACCTTCAAGAAGTTGTTTGATGCTCACTAGATCATACGATCTCCAAAAAATCATGTGTCCTTCACCAAACCAAGTGACATTCCACATGACATGTGGCCCTCAAAACCAGCAACCTTTGTTCTGGGAATCGAAACTATCTCGTAGTCTACGATAGCGGTTTAGTGATCAAAAATAGTTTTGACGGCGAGGTTTTTTCCCTGAAGTGTTTATTGAACTGCTTTTGTGGTTTGTAAATTAGATTCTTACATATTCAAACGTCTCTCTCAATATATACATATATTTAGTATTATATTCTCTCTGCTTCCTCGTTATGATAAGGTTAAGATATGGGGACGAACACTCCGTGTCGTGTAGATTTTGGCGTCGGGCGTCCGCTGCTACTAAGCGCAGATTCATATGCACTACGCCTAAAAAACAAAGGTGGCGAGGTTACGAGCAGGAGAGCCCGACGCTCAAGGAAGAGAAAACCTCTAATCACCGAACACAGATGGTGGGTGGGTCGGGGGGGGGGGGGGGTTACAAAACCCTCTAGTCTTCTTGCCAGATTTCTTGCAAGTGGTAGTTAATTTATGCAGGTGGTATTTAAATTAGATGAGTAACCAATAGGAAGACAAGGATTATCATAACAATGGATAGCATTGACAATATAATATATGCAAATTATTATATGATCGTACCATACTGTGAAATGTGCTCAGAAAAAAAATTCTGAGCACCAGATGGGAATCGAACCCACGACCCTCCATACACTTTTTTGTTTTTTTTAGCACATTTTACAGTATGGTACGATCATATAGTCATTTCATTCCAACATCATACCCATACCATGTTTATCGTAAATATAATATATGCAAATGATTTTGAATAGTATAATTTTAGACTTGAATCATATAGAGTTTCCCGCGCTGTGATTGATCGAGCGACCATTGATTATGAAGTAATAATAATCACTTCTTGTGCGGTAATTATGAAGTTTATCAGAGCAGAAATAAAAAAGTCGGTATTTTCATCATGAATTTCGTCTCTTCTCTGATATTCAACTCTAAACTTATACTAAAACAATTATTCCCCTCAGGCTCAGTGAATATGGTGAATATTTACCGATATTCACTTTGCCTTCGGTGAAAAATTGTTATATATTTTTACAGCAAATAAAGAATTTAAATCTATGATAAGCTTAGCAGCTTTTAAAAAGGAGTTCTATAAATTCCCCATTTAAAAAAAACGTACCCTTAGCCTTACACCTATTTCAAGAAACTTTCAGTGTCGGTTGGAGATCTGAAATCTGAGATATCATCGCCCAAAAGCGATGTCATATTTTGCAACAACAGGTCACGTGACCCTACCCCCTTAAATCAAGCAAAGTGAAACTCAGAAATGAAAAAAACACCTCGATATTAGTAAAAAGACGAAATCTTTATATCACTTTCCTTCATAATTACATTTCTTTTTGGTTTCGAATTTCAGATCTCCGACCGACTTTTTTGAAATAGGAGTATACTTGAAAACAGTTTCGAAATGACTGTAGCTTATTAGCAGAAGTATTTAAGATTAAAATATTCATTAATATTCGCTTGAAAAAGTATGATTAGAAAGCTTAATTGTGAAAATATCGCATGTAATTTATGTATACCCAATAGGCCTTTTGCAACAACAAGTCACGTGACCCTACCCCCTTAAATCGAGTAGTTGTGTCAAAATGAACATCGGAAATGAAAAGAGCACCTCGATATTAGTAAGAAGGCAAAGTTTTAGCTCATAATGTTGACTAAAGGAGAAATGGCATTACACTTAAAATTCAATATCTTATAAGGATTTGTATGGGAAAAGTGCTCTGGTGGACAAGCTTTGCCTTCCTTATCATATTTTCCATACAAATCCTTATAAAATATTGAATTTTATATTTAATGCCATTTCCCTTGTGTCACATTTTATGAGCTGAGATTTTGACTTCTTACTTATATCGAGGTGCTCTTTTAATTTCTGATGTTCATTTTGACACAGCTGCTCGATTTAAGGGGGTATTGTTACGTGACCTGTTGTTTCAAAAAGCCTATTGTAATATCATCTACTTTTGATAGACCGTTTTCACGTGACGTCAGAGCGGCCTTATTAGTGTACCTAAACAATAAGTTTTCTATCTTCTGAAAATTGAACTCTATTTTTATGCAAAAACTGTTCTATTTTTTAGTAAACCAATTGCAATAGACCCCTTGCAGCACTTCGAAATGCAGCTCAATTTGGATCGAGGACAAAACGATAGGTTTCCATTTTTCATGAGATTGAAATTCTGTTGTTTTGAGTTCTCCAAATTGAGCTGCTGTGACATCACGGTAAAGTGGTCTATATGGCCGCCTTGCTAGCCATTTTGGTTGAGTAAAGTTCAATCAAGATGGCGGCTATGACGTAATGTGAAACAACTACTGCTAGTTTATTCTCTACTAAATACCGTTTTTACAATCCCTATAATGCTTTGCATGCTTTTCGGAAAGGCGGGCAACCGGTCAAAAACCTCATGAAATTAACCGTTCTTCAATCAAATATACACTATGCATTCTTTTATCAGTAAGATACTGATTATCATTATCAGTTCATTTTGAGTTCATTTTTCACGTTTAGAAAATCAAGAGATTTAGTAGTTTTACAAAAAATGCATTGAACTATGAAGAAATGCTCGAAGTTTACTTTAAAGTGTTCTTCAAAATTATTTCGTTTTCTTTCTCGTTACCGCTTCTTGTACATCTCTAAATGTCATGAGATGCATTTACAACCTCTTCTGATCAGCTAGCCTTCAGCATGATTTCATCAAATTTTAAGTTCTAAATTTTAAGCAACCCCCAAGCAAAAGTGCTGGCATTCGTAAATTTTTCGAGCCGTGCAAGACAAAAATCGCGAGTATGGCCCATCTGTATATTTCTACCCGCGATTAATAAATAAGTAATGTTACATTTTGAGAAATGTTTATCAACATGGCTACTGCAGTAACCAATGCGAGATGCCTAACCAAAGTACATTGGACCATTACATAAAAACATGCCCCTATCCTTCCTCAGCAAAAGATGTCTATTTTTTTCCATCTTCTAGCTCCACATGTTTTCATGTTTTGGGAAGGTACCCAAGCATGTTCACTTTACTCTTATCTTTTGGAAGATGTTCCTTTTGGAAAGGAGCTCAAAGATTTCCACTTCACTCTTACCTTTTGGAAGACGTTCCTTTTGGAAAGGCCCTCAAAGATTTCCACTTGACTTTTACCTTTTGGAAGACGTTCCTTTTGGAAAGGCCCTCAAAGATTTCCACTTGACTCTTACCTTTTGGAAGACGTTCCTTTTGGAAAGGCCCTCAAAGATTTTCACTTGACTCTTACCTTTTGGAAGATGTTCCTTTTGGAAAGGCCCTCAAAGATTTTCACTTGTCTCTTATCTTTCGGAAGATGTTCCTTTTGGAAAGGCCCTCAAAGATTTCCACTTGACTCTTACCTTTTGGAAGATGTTCCTTTTGGAAAGGCCCTCAAAGATTTCCACTTGACTCTTACCTTTTGGAAGATGTTCCTTTTGGAAAGGCCCTCAAAGATTTCCACTTGACTCTTACCTTTTGGAAGACGTTCCTTTTGGAAAGGCCCTCAAAGATTTCCACTTGACTCTTACCTTTTGGAAGACGTTCCTTTTGGAAAGGCCCTCAAAGATTTCCACTTGACTCTTACCTTTTGGAAGATGTTCCTTTTGGAAAGGCCCTCAAAGATTTCCACTTGACGCTTTTCTTTTGGAAGATGTGTCTTTAGGAAAGGCCCTCAAAGATTTCCACTTGACTCTTACCTTTTGGAAGATGTTCCTTTTGGAAAGGCCCTCAAAGATTTCCACTTGACTCTTACCTTTTGGAAGACGTTCCTTTTGGAAAGGCCCTCAAAGATTTCCACTTGACTCTTACCTTTTGGAAGATGTTCCTTTTGGAAAGGCCCTCAAAGATTTCCACTTGACTCTTACCTTTTGGAAGACGTTCCTTTTGGAAAGGCCCTCAAAAGTTTCCACTTGACTCTTACCTTTTGGAAGATGTTCCTTTTGGAAAGGCCCTCAAAGTTTTTCACTTGACTCTTATCTTTTGAAAGATGTGCCTTTTGGAAAGGCCCTTAAGAAAATAAGCTTCCTACACCACCGCAAGTACAGTAGTGGCAAGTTCAACAGGGTCGAACTGAAAGCATGTAATACCAATGGATGCCCAGGATTTCCACTGGGCTCCTCATCCTTTAGATAATGGTGTTTTCTCGGCCTTTCAAGGATTTCCCCTTTAATTGGCCGCCCACTCTGGAGAAATGTTTGGAATTTAGCCTTGAGTCATTACTGACCTCAGAGTGTGAGAATGATCTTAGATTATAGTGTAATAGCAGTTGATATCAGAGCTACACTCAATTGCTTTCAAACGTAACAATTGACCCAAGTCGTGGCATTTGGGTCAGTTTCTATACAACTGCTGTATTGTTGACCCAAATGCCTTGTCTTGAGGCAATTGTTTGGTGGCAGTAGAGTGAAACTCTGATAACTGCTATTACTTTATTAAATAATCGTTTATAATATATACTGAAAACTAATGTAGTAATAGTAGTTTCAAAGTAGTTTCACAGTCAAAGGACAAGAAGCACGCCGTCTTATAATGCCTATAATGCCGTCTTGGGAGTAGTAGTAGACTGCCGGTTCTACATCATACCAACCTCCCTTCTCTGTTTAGTGGCTGCTCCCTAATCTTACATTCACAATTACTTCGTAAGTAAAGATAAAATATGACCAGAAGACCTTAGAGCGCTTCCATGCAAATCGCACGCGCGAAATCGCAAAGCGTCTTCAGGTCGGTAAAGCTAGAATGACTAATTTCCAGGTGATGTTAAAGGAGCAAAAAAATTCATACAAGCAGTGCGGCATCAAAGACGTCTTGACAGCGGGATTGGAGGGTCAGAAAATCGTGTTCTCAGTTAGGAATATTTGAACATAGCATAATAGGATTTGCAGCAACCTCGCTCCTCTCTGCTCCTCTAATTTAATAAGTCGACTTATAATCGATCAATGCGAAGTATCAACATCTTCAATTTCCCCCAAAGACTAATTCCTGTATCTTGAAATAAAGGCTATTTGTTTTATGATGTAAATGTGTGCCAATAAACAGACTGAAAGTAGAAGGCCCTCAAATTGTAACGTGAATTTTGTTTGGCGTAAGGTGTAATAAAATCGATAATTATCGTATTAAGCAAATGTACCGAGAATTACCCTCTTCCCCGACCAATTTCTCGGGTTATCCCAAAGTTCAACATTGTAGGGCGTTCCATAGGAATAAATTGGTAGAGGAAGAGGGATAAGAGTTGATACTTCGCATTTCTGATTTTCTGATCACCCGACAAATGATTGTCTTTGCATCAGGTCCTGTTTCCATAAGAATTCCAAGTCGTCAGCCGGTTTTGTCTGAAACAGGAAAATTGCGAGAAGAAATTAGTAGAGGTTTTGAAATCCTCTTTACTGAGAAGCCCGTATTTGACTAGAGCTAGCTGTCGTTTTAGACCCAATATGATGCAGATATCAATACATCAAGAATTAAACAGTCGAACCATAGCGTCTAGAAATTAAAGCACGCGAAGATATGCACTTAGTAATAGCCAACGACCGCGGATGCGAAGCTGCACATGAAAGTTTTGTTCTTAATTCCAATCAGTTAAATTACCATTTTAAAAATTCTTTAAGGCCATTTTGTACTGACGATTTTTGCAGCGATTTCTGTGACGATTTTCGTGGTGATTTTTGAAAACCTTATTAAAGTTTCTTCTTCTGCTTCTAAAGGAAAATTTCCCAAGTAATGTTAGTGTCCTGAATAAAATTATACAAGTTATTTCCTTACCATTTATGGATATGCAGACCCAATTCGCCTAAAACATCGCATCTAAAATTGCCAATGTAAACGTGCCTTTAAGACAAATTGCCCTAGCTATTTCACTATGATATCAAAGCTTGTATACACGGAAAAGAATAGTAGAAATTTATTAGACTAAATCATCTTTTTTGCCCTGCAAAAATGTAACAGGGAAATCAAAGGAAATATTAGAAAAAAATTACTCTGTTATTTTCGTCTGTTAAAATACTTACATTTCCATAGAAAATGTCGGAGGAAAAATTGTCAGATGAATTTTAAGAGGAGCCAAAAAAGCGTAAGAACTCACTTTCCCATCATGCTTTGTGCTATGATTTCGAGCTCTTGCACACTGGCTATTGCCCTATTATTCTATGACGTCACATCGAAACAATCTATTGTTTTAACGCTAAGGATCATGGTCACCAGAGGGGGCAAATAACCAGCAAAACAAACTATTTCATAATAAAATTTGGTTTATGATATAGTGGAAAGTGAGAGCTGCTAAATATTACACTAAATATCCCGAACGAAAGAAGATTTAGTCTAATAAATTTCTACTATTTCCTTTGATTTCAGTGTTACATTTTTGCAGGCTCGATTTCCCAGAGTGCTTTGTGAGCTTTGATGCAAATTGCCTATTGAAAACTTTATTGATTACATGGACAAACACGCTCCAGATTTTCGTATATCTTTAGTGAACAAACACCACATAATTTAAGGTTACTCGATAATCATGCGCCCGGTGCGTTACGAAGTATTAATTTTAGGTATTAACCCTTACCTATATCAGGAATGAATAAAATCAGCGCACGGAGATCTGCCAGATATCTCCTACAGTGTATGGTTCTGGTGCCAAATAAGCATCGTCACAAAGGTACCTGAATCCAATACCATCACCGGGAAAGTAACCCCCTCCGTAAAAGTGTGTTGGAGGTAAATCCATACAAAACGGTATCGTACCAAAGCGGCTTGCTCCATTGTGATTTTGGTAGCCCCACTGGTTGACCAAGGGAGTGGGTGTACTTGAACCAGGAGATGTCACTGTACCCCATCTGGCACAATTCTGACTCAGAATGGATGTGTCCTCGGGCAGTCGATCAAACGAGTTACAAGCGGTGGGGTAAACTGTGGCTGCCGCAGGACCGGTAAAGAAACTCACTACAGCTTGTCCATTGGTGTTATTCTTGGTCATGATGCTCAATACTCTACCCACGGATTTCTTGTGGCAATAGAAATGAATCTGGTTGAATCCCATCTTGTTCTTGATATCCATCAAAGCTTCAACTTTAGGTACATTCCATTTGCTGTTCATGTTGTGCAACGCTATGGCATTGAGGTCAGTAGGTCGTTCCCATTCGTCAGGTATGGTTGTGGTTTGTAAGATATTCTTCTTTACGATCGTCCAGCCTCCTGTGTTAACAAATTAATGATTTCAGGGGTCAAAAACCATGCAATCTGTCATATTTTGATTGAAATCTTGGCGTCGATACATTGTATTGGCTAAATTTTAACCTGTACTTTTGACCTCATGTTGCATTCATTGAGTATCTGGACCCCCTTTGACCTCATGTTGCATTCATTGAGTATCTGGACCCCCTTTGACCTCATGTTCCATTCATTGAGTATCTGGATCCCCTTTGACCTCATGTTGCATTCATTGAGTATCTGGACCCCCTTTGACCTCATGTTCCATTCATTGAGTATCTGGACCCCCTTTGACCTCATGTTCCATTCATTGAGTATCTGGACCCCCTTTGACCTCATGTTCGATTCATTGAGTATCTGGACCCCCTTTGACCTCATGTTCAATTCATTGAGTATCTGGAACCCCTTTGACCTCATGTTCCATTCATTGAGTATCTGGACCCCCTTTGACCTCATGTTCCATTCATTGAGTATCTGGACCCCCTTTGATCTCATGTTCCATTCATTGAGTATCTGGACCCCCTTTGACCTCATGTTCCATCCATTGAGTATCTGGACCCCCTTTGACCTCATGTTCCATTCATTGAGTATCTGTACCCCCCTTTGACCTCATGTTCCATTTATTCAGTATCTGGATCCCCTTTGACCTCATGTTCCATTTATTCTTGACCTCATAAGTATCTGGAACCATTGAAAAATAAATTAAAATAGACATATTGACGTACCTCCATCAGTGGTCATGTCACAGTAAGCATTCATTGGGGTTCCTGTGTTGGCCGGGTCTATCCAGTACACGCCTGTTCCAACCGAATTGTTTTTGTTCAGTATATCCAAACAGGATTTGCCAGGAGTATTTCTCGCTAAACCAATGCCGGCCGGTTCTGGTGAAGGAATTACAGGAGAGTTTGTGAGACTTTGTGAAAAATGACAAAATTTATACTCTCAATTTTAATTTGTTTGTTTGCTTGTTCATTTCTCATTCTCATGAGACCAGACGTGACGTGATCTTATGTGAGACAGTCTTGTGTTACTTAACGTGACGTGATGTGATGTCAGGTAATCTGATGTGACATGACGTCATGTGACGGGACGTGTTGTGATTTGATTTGACGTGACGTGATATGTGTAATGTGATGTGAGACATTCTCATGAGACCAGACGTGACGTGATCTTATGTGGTCTTGTGTTACCTAACGTGACGTGATGTGATGTCAGTTATTCTGAAGTGACCTGATGTTATGCCACGTAAGGTGTTGTTATGTATCATTGTCAAGTAATGCCATGTGATGTGACCTGATGTCATGTCAGGTAAGGTGTTGTTATGTATCATTGTCAAGTAATGCCATGTGATTTGACCTGATGTCATGTCACGTAAGGTGTTGTTATGTATCATTGTCAAGTAATGCCATGTGATGTGACCTGATGTCATGTCACGTAAGGTGTTGTTATGTATCATTGTCAAGTAATGCCATGTGATGTGACCTGATGTCATGTCACGTAAGGTGTTGTTATGTATCATTGTCAAGTAATGCCATGTGATGTGACCTGATGTCATGTCACGTAAGGTGTTGTTATATATCATTGTCCAGTAATGCCATGTGATGTGACCTGATGTCATGTCACGTAAGGTGTTGTTATGCATCATTGTCAAGTAATGCCATGTGATGTGACCTGATGTCATGTCACGTAAGGTGTTGTTGGGTGTCATTGTCCAGTAATGCCATGTGATGTGACCTGATGTCATGTCACGTAAGGTGTTGTTATGTATCATTGTCAAGTAATGCCGTGTGATGTGACCTGATGTCATGTCACGTAAGGTGTTGTTATGTATCATTGTCAAGTAATGCCATGTGATGTGACCTGATGTCATGTCACGTAAGGTGTTGTTATGTATCATTGTCAAGTAATGCCGTGTGATGTGACCTGATGTCATGTCACGTAAGGTGTTGTTATGTATCATTGTCAAGTAATGCCATGCGATGTGACCTGATGTCATGTCACGTAAGGTGTTGTTATGTATCATTGTCAAGTGATGGACACGCGTGAAAAACGTCTGCGCATGCTCTAAGTCCGTATGCAAATTAGTCGAAAGCGTCTTCATGCTATTGTAAATATATTCAAATTTGACTTTCACACTTTCCTGAAGAATAGTCTTTACAAAATGCCAAAACTTAAGAACAGTTCTTGAAACTTAAGGCTAATTCTTTCATATTGTCTTTATTAACACATTATCTTGGTCTCACAAAAGTACACCCACGAAATTGTTGTATACTCGGAGAAAACAAGCATTTATTTTCTCACTAAAACTCTATAAATTCTTGAAAGGCGTGCTGAAAGGCACGCATGCGCAAACGTTTTTCTCTAGTGTCCAAGTGATGTCATGTGTTGTGACCTGATGTCATGTCACGTAAAGTGTTGTTATGTATCATTGTCAAGTAATGTCATGTGATGTGACCTGATGTCATGTCACGTAAGGTGTTGTTATGTATCATTGTCAAGTAATGCCATGTGATGTGACCTGATGTCATGTCACGTAAGGTGTTGTTATGTATCATTGTCAAGTGAGGCCATGTGATGTGACCTGATGTCATGTCACGTAAGGTGTTGTTATGTATCATTGTCAAGTAATGTCATGTGTTGTTACATGATCCTACGTAACGTGACGTAATGTAAAGTAAAGTAATATGATATGACGTGACGTCACGTGACATTCTCGATGTTTTTCATTTTATTTCCTTCTTACCTGGTGTTCTAAACGCAGTATTGGTCGTATAGATGCTGTTTGGTCTCTCTTTATAATAACCTGGTAGTGTCTCTTTGGTCTGTGTGTTCAGTTCACATGCTTTAGTCAGCAATTGAAAGTTCAGGCTCATACAACGTTCGTCTTTCTTGCATTCCATCACACAAGTAGGGTAATCTTGAGCGGTAAAGGTTTTGTACTGTGTAACAGTTAGAGCGTAGCCATCCTGGGAAGTGATTTTTTGCAGACAGTGTTGCTGAAGACTGATCTTTAATTCCATCACAATGATAGTGACAAGAAGGAAGAATCCAAAAATCTTTGAAAAATACAATGAGATAAAGATGAGGAATGCATATTACTATACGAAGTGAATCATCAAAAGCTAATTACAGTCCCTATTTGCAATTGGTTAAACTGAATTCTGAATCCAACCCAAAGAAATCGTGCTTTCCAGATTCCATCTTTTGGATTCCAGATTGCACATCTAGGATTCCAGATTGCACATCTTGGATTCCAGATTGCACATCTTGGATTCCAGATTACTCATTTTGGATTCCAGATTGCACATCTTGGATTCCAGATTGCACATCTTGGATTCCAGGTTGCACATCTTGGATTCCAGATTGCACATCTTGGATTCCAGATTGCACATCTTGGATTCCAGATTGCACATCTTGGATTCCAGATTGCACATCTTGGATTCCAGATTGCACATCTTGGATTCCAGATTGCACATCTTGGATTCCAGATTGCACATCTAGGATTCCAGATTGCACATCTTAGATTCCAGATTGCACATCTTGGATTCCAGATTACTCATCTTGGATTTCAGATTGCACATGTATAAGTTTTCTAAACTAACGAGACAGCGTCTTTTGAATCTTTTAAGCTGGTTCCAATTTAATTGGGAGTGAATTTCGAGATTTTAACTCGCTCGTATCGCATCTTAAACACTCGAATAATTCTGAATTTCGCACGTGTAGTAGGTCAAACATTTAGGCTTCTAATTAGCATTGTATTCGAAAATTGCTTTTTAATTCTCGTTGGCTGTTACGGGCGGATTTTCTAACAGTGGTGTTTCGAAATTTGGTCCTCCTCTTCGATTTCCTTGAAGGTTTCAGGTTCTTGGTAAATGGATTGTCATAATTTTATCTGCGCATGCCGAGTTTGGAGTAAATTAAATCTTTCGATTTATTATTTATATTATAAAGTCAGTTTTTATATAGCTATTTTCATCGTGCAGCTACTTGCACTTGATAGTTTTGTCCAGAAATTCAGAAATATCTGAGTGTTTTTGATGTAATACGAGCGAGTTAAAAAAATATAAAGATATCCACCTGTCCTTCCAAATTAGTTTGGGGCTACCTTTACGCATTGATGAGTCTGAAACGTCAGCACAATTTCAAACTTTTTTCACTGTCTTAATTTACAGTCAAAACGGCTCAAGCGTACCCCCTAGGCTGGCGATTACTGATTTCATTATTCCAATGTATTGAGTTGATTATTCACTAAAAAAATTTCATTAAAAAATCCTAACTCCAAGCTTCACATTCATTAAACAACTAAAATCCTAAGTGAAGGCCTTTCTGGGGAGTTTTTCTACCTTGGCATGGCAATTGTTGAAGAATCCAATCAAAACTCAGGTAGATAATTTATTTTCAAGTTTGGAGTGAATAATGAACTCAATATTCGAATAATGAAATCAGTAATCGAGCCTAAGGGGTAAGCTTGAGCCGTTTTGACTGTAATCGCGATTCATTAAAGCCTGTTCACTGACTTGGTAGCCAAATCTTTCGAGAAATGTGAATTAAAAGCTGTCTATCAAATAAGGAAAAAGCGGAAAATTTCGGCTTTCGGTTGTTGTATATATTTACACTGCGAAACAAAACTTCCTCCATTTTTACATTAGAGAGCAGCTGGATCAGAATATTTTGACTGACATGAAATTTTAAGAACTGATTCCAACCGTCTTCAACTCAGTAATTGGTTCGAAAATTATAAACATCCCAGGATACCGCCATGGCGATGGAAGAAAATAAAACCTTTAACATTTAGCGATAGCTTGAAACAAGCTCTTGACTGATCTATTAGATCAAACCATGAAACAACCTCTGGGCGGATCAAAGTTATAGGGCATGGCTAACCGTCACAGATTGAACCTTGAAACAACCTCTGGGCTGATCTAAGTCAGGGCAGGGCTAACTCACAGATTGAACCCTGAAACAACCTCTAGGCTGATCTAAGTCAGGGCATGGCTAACTCACAGATTGAACCCTGAAACAACCTCTGGGCTGATCTAAGTCAGGGCACGGCTAACTCACAGATTGAACCCTGAAACAACCTCTGGGCTGATCTAAGTCAGGGCACGGCTAACTCACAGATTGAACCCTGAAACAACCTCTGGGCTGATCTAAGTCAGGGCAGGGCTAACTCACAGATCAAACCCTGAAACAACCTCTGGGCTGATATGAGTCAGGGCACGGCTAACTCACAGATCAAACCCTGAAACAACCTCTGGGCTGATATGAGTCAGGGCATGGCTAACTCACAGATCGAACCCTGAAACAACCTCTGGGCTGATCTAAGTCAGTGCATGGCTAACTCACAGATTGGACCCTGAAACAACTGCTGGGCTGATCTAAGTCAGGGCATGGCTAACTCACAGATTGGACCCTGAAACAACTGCTGGGCTGATCTAAGTCAGGGCACGGCTAACTCACAGATTCTACTGGAATTTATCGTGTTAGGTTTTGCAGAGGGAAGAAAACCGGAGAACCTAGAGAAAACCTTTATTTTCAATCAACGAAGATACCTAACAAACGTGAGCGGGGGCGAATGTATGCTATCGCTACGCCATCACCAATTTCTGTTTTTGTTCTAATAATATTGATTTCGCTCTTTTTTCTTGTTGATATTTAAAAAATCCTTCAGTTTGGAATTACTGGCCGAATTAAGATAAGACCTCTATATCAAGGTTTAGAAATTTATTTCTGGAAAAGAAATTCATTGTATTGTCATTGTACAGAACAAAATTTCAGAACTGACGTTGTTAAGTTGCGAGAATTTCTTAAGAATAATATGGCTTTGTAATATTTTTTTGAGACTCAATTAATATTCAATAAAAAATTTCTACTTGGGAAGAAAGAAAAGTGGGTTGCTGAGTTTGCTTTTATAGACGTATTAAAATATCGAGAAGTATTGAATTCTGGTCGTTTGTTCGCGTAGCTACTGCGAAGAAGAATGAAAAGATGGAACAGTGAAGAAGATGGCAAAGAATGAGAGGAAAGCAAGGAAGATTTTATAGAAAAAAAGAGGGAAAAAGAAAGAAACGAAGAAACGATGAAAATAGGTGAAATATGGAGAAAAAAAGTTAAGAAAACATGGAGGAAAAACAGAGAAAAACAGGAAAGAAAAATCAAGGACGAAGAGAAACAAAGTGACGCACACAAGCATCCACACATAAAGCTGTAAGCAGGAAAGAAAATATAGGTAAAAACAAAAATAAAGTTACGAAGATGATGATTTCTTACATTTGAAAATAAAGAATTACACTCAAAAGACATAGGAGAAATGAATTCATAGCAAATAAGCACCTCTATGAAATTAACTGGCAAGTAACCCTCACTAGGTAAATTAGGAACACTTTTCGTCAAACTGATAAACCATATTTCATTTGGTTTCTTGCTAAGTATTGTTATTCAAAGAATCCAAGTATTTTGAAATCATTTTTGAGGACGAACATTTTTTGAAAGCAAAAAAAAAAAAAAAAAAGTTCAGATCGAAAATATCAACGTGCAAAGCAAGTAAACATGCTTCTAAGAATGTCAAGACTTACATTACTCGTCGATAGAAAGTGACCTCTCATCTTGCCATGCAAACGTTGTTTGTCTTCCTGCTCGTACAGGTTTCTTTTTTAAGCTTTCCAATGCCTTAGTGACGCATGGACTTGGTCGCTAATGACACATTTTATAATGTTTATATCGGTGGGCGAACTAGTTGTCATTAGACAAAGATCCTCCCTGTGGGGATCCTATAGAATTGAGTCAATTGAGTCACCTTAAGCTCGATGACAGTCAAAGCAAAACAGGAAAAAATGGACTCAGTGTCTACTAACATCTTACTGACTAATAAGACTATGCTTACTTTTTCAAACTTTATTGTTAGATCCTTAAAATAGGAATTTTATTTCAAAACAATAAAATAATTATTGACTACAATCACAAAAGATTGTAATAACTTTTTTCCCATAGCCAATCTTAACTTTTCAGAAAATGTCTCTACATTCTAAAACACCTGACAGAATGATAAAATAATAGGCGAAATAAATCACCTGTTTCAGCACTAATTATAACCTAGATAGATTTTTTTCCAGTTTCTTTGAGCTGTTTAAACGTATGTAAACTAATTGGCTCCAAAGCACCCCATGATAATACCATGACCAAGGTTCGAGTATTCTTGATTAGTTTATCAAGTAAAAACGATATATCTTTCATATTGCGACCTTTCGTTGAGCAAAATTACCGTTTTAATCGAATTTTTTTCCTCAACTGAAATATACCTTCATAATCTTGACTCTTTTCTTCTTTAATATTATTGTCGTGTGTAGAAACTTGTCAAAACTTCCGATCAAAGCCGGATTCTCTGCTACCGACAAGTCCAGAGGCGCAATGCATTATGGGTCATACTTGGAATTCCGGAGTTTTTCTGTTATCTTTATAACTTATTGTGATTTTGAGCCGCCAATACGGGTTTATATTGGCGGCTAGTTGGGAGAAAATATATTCTGTATTGGCTGTAGTCGCGAACGCCATCTTTTCTTTCTTTCTTTCTTTCTTTCTTTCTTTCTTTCTTTCTTTCTTTCTTTCTTTCTTTCTTTCTTTCTTTCTTTCTTTCTGTCCAAAATAAACTTACTTATTAATGACTTCATGGGTGGTTGTCGACTTGAAAGTTTTAACTCTTCCACAACCACACACACAACCTTACATCATCTTCTTGTAATGTATATTGAACTTGTAAATTCACATGTAATATATATATATATATATATATATTTCTATCATGTTGTAACTTTATGTAATATTTAAAAATGTGTGTGAATAAATAATAGTCTAAGTCTAAGTTCTTTCTTTCTTTCTTTCTTTCTTTTTTTGTTTCTTTGTTTCTTTCTTTCTTTGTTTCTTTCTTTCTTTCTTTCACGGTTGGTGTACGCTGGTAGTGTTTTCCCACTCACCAGTACACTCTCTCTATTATTTCAAAAAGATTCCTCCGGTTTCCTATCCCGACGATTTCTAAATTCCAATTAAAACTTGGCCAGCCTACGAACAACGTACGCCACCAAGTTTGTCGGTTTGTTTGTTCGGCAGTGGCTATTAATACCCGGTTTCCAGTCCTCGTAAACAACTGGACTTACAACACTTAGATCGTTTTTTTTCCAGACTTTTAGCTGAACCGTTCGAAATACATAATTCAGTATTTTTTACTAAAACTTTTTGCTCTCACGTACGTTTCACAACGTTTCTTCTCTTAAACTGGACGATTTGTTTATTCATACCAAATCCCAAGCTACTAGTAAATGTTCGCTAATTGGCTAAATCGGTCGAGCCAGACTGAAAAGAAACTAAACCACCTACATGGATGGGAGTACTAGTGATTCTCTATTTGAGGTTGTCTAGCTCCAGCCCCTTGGACGTATTTATACATTCAATGACTTTTGGTGTTTAGAAAACATTTTATTTGCATTTCGTGAAATGATTAAAAAAACATACATTTTTACCATTGATATATTTACGTGCAATCTTACTAGACTTTCCATCTTTTTACTAGACTTTGTGGATTGGGGTGCCAGACTGTTAGTTAACTGACTAAATTTTAGGCCAATTGTCAGATAACTGTAAACCTCCATCCACTCCATCTTTTTACTAGACTTTGTGGATTGGGGTAACAGACTGTTATTTAACTGACTAAACTTTAGGCTAATTGTCAGATAACTGTAAACCCCATCCACACCATCTTAATAATACTGGAGTAAATATCAAAGTAAATATTCTTTGCTAAATAAATAATCCCTCATACTAATGACGTTCATACCTAAACTACCATAATTATTTTCCAAATTTTCAAATGTTAAAACTCCTTTGAGCGTATCAAGACAATAGTGAAAGTAAGTTTAGCAGACAAAGAAAGCAATCGAATGGGATATTCTGGCAGTGTAGATATGAAACGTCATCATGTTTGAGGCTTATTGGCATAAAAATCCCCAGTTTCGTTGTTTCTCAGCTCTGTGCCTAGTTGTGCCACAGTTGATCCAAGCTCTGTGTGCGACATTCGTCTGATTCGACGTTAATATTTGGACTAGATCTCTAATTTTCGCGGAATTTCTCAAGATATCTTCAATATAACATTCATCAAGACTTCTACAGAGCTTGGATCTTGATCTTCGTGTGGAAAACTAGAAATCCTCATACATTTAGTAGAGGTCTCCCAGAAACAAAGCTTGGGCTATGTGTGGTTGTTCAAAGTTTTAAAATAAGCCCGAAGGCCGCGGCAGAATTCAAAAAATTCAAAAAATGCTAATTAAGGTCCATTAGCCAGACGAGCATCCTCTTCATCAGTGAAAGATGATTGAACTCACTCAGCTACTTTTAGCACTTATCTCAATTTGAATAACTGCTTTGCTGAATATGAATTGTTTTGTGTATATACTTGGGAGTCGAAGGTACGTTTTTATTGGAAGGATACTTCAGAGGAAGAGTCATTAATCAGTAAAATTTTGAACCTTTTTCAAGGTCAAAGCCGAGTTTTCAAAGCCGTGAAATTGTGTTTTCTCGAAACTCTTGAAATTATCTATTTAAGATAGCGAGGTCACGCTCTAAAAATATTTTTTCTAGAGCTCACCCAGCTTACTATCCTAGGCCTATAAACAAAAATGTACCTTGACTTCCATAATTGCGCTATCTATCATATGCGTAGCTAACTGGCAATACTGAGCACAAATATTTGAAGTGTACATGTAGGTCTTCGAAGCGGCATAAAGTACCCCGCCGATACTAGAGAAAAACGTTTGCGCATGCGTGCCTTTCAGCACGCTTTCCAAGAATTTACAAGAGTTTTAGTGAGAAAATAAATGCTTCTTTTCTCCAAGCATACAAAAAGGTTCGCGGGTATACCAAGATACTGTGTTAATAAAGGCAATATGAAAGAATTAGCGTTAAGTTTCAAGAACTGACTTTAAGTTTTGGCATTTTGTAAAGACTATTCTTCAGGCAAGTGTGAAAGTCAAATTTGCATATTTCTACAATAGCACGAAGACGCTTTTGACTAATTTGCATGCGGACTTAGAGCATGCGCAGACGTTTTTCACGCGTTTCTACCCTGCCTTTATTGCCACTACGTAGACATGTACACAAGAGCAATGATTAAAATGGCAATAAATATTAGCTATTTCGTTTGAAAATGTGAAGTAGTTTATGCAATCTCAATCGTAATCTATAGCCTTGATTCCTAGTTTTCTCCTCTTCTATGCTAATCAGAGTGCTTTTGAACCCACTAGGATATTTTAAAACCCCAAATAAATCGCAGATCGATCGAGAAATCCAAATAAAAACGTACGTGGAGCCGAAGTAAGTAACGATCTATTGAATACTGCCTTTTGCAAATCGCTCGTATACGGAAAATGTAAAAAAATTCCGTGTCATGCAAGCCAAAAATCGTGATAAAGTATATATGGCTCGATCGATCTGCCCCTTCCTTCTGACGATTCATTAAATGGTAATGCAACTTTGTGTTAAAAACTCTATCAATATGGCTAATGAAATACTGAACCCGTATATAATAATAATTATAATAATGAAAGATGCGAATGCCTCTTCCGTGGAGGACATTGGGCCATGTTACAAGTACCGCCCAGGTGATTTAGAATCCAGGCGCGCAATGCATTGTTTGTCATAGCGAAAATTTCCAAGTGTTTTCTTTTATCTCTTGTCAAAATGAAATATTTTCCACCAACAACGACGAAATATGCTTTTTCTAAAAGGTATTTGGCGAATCTTTTCAAGGATGAGTTTTATTTTCGAGTAAAAACTATTGTAAATCGAGCCGAAAACCTGGAACTAGGAAGCATTGAGCTATGAACAAAATGTTCGCTGATTGGCTAATTCCTTCAGCCTGAGAGAAGCGAGATCACCTGGGCTATCCTTCGTCAACGAAAGATGTCTAAAGTTATTATGGAAAATTATTTGTGAAAAATTGTAAGAGAAATTATAACCGTACACTAGAAGCAAACGGCTATTAAAAATCTATATCCTGATTTGTTTAACTAAATGTTTTCGGTTATAATTTAGTAGTAAAACAAAATTATGCAAACATTTGTGTTTGATAATAAACAATTATTGGATGAGGTTGAGCATGATATTGTAAATTATATCAAGACCAAGGCCATGTTATCTGCCGAAGCCGTAGGCTAAGGCTGATAAAACAGCCGAGGTCTTGATATTTACGATATCATGCGAAAACCGAATTCAATAATTGTTTATTAATTACTTTTTGTAAGCTAAGAATAAAAATTCAATTCTGCTATCGAAAAAATAGCAAAATTATTTTCATTTCCTGACTTTTGAACTCGACCTGATAAACCTACAGATAATACATTTATCAGGTCGAGTTCACACGATATCAGGGATTGGATGAGGGCTTTCGGCCAATCAGAAGCGAGATAGTGAGTAAAATGTATAATAAGATAAGATATTAGCGTCCGACCTTCTTGAACATGAACCTGAGCCTGAATTTTATCATTTTAAATGCCTTATTACAGCGCGACAAGCAAAATTATGACGACATGCATTTAATGTTTCACATACTTTTATGCACGGGCTTTTGTATTTTAAACCGACACATTTTGATACGAAGCTTGCTGGTTTAACCAAATAAAGCGTGTAAAAGTTCGTTTAGCAGCAAAAAAGCCCATACACAAAAGTATGCGAATACATTAAATGTCGTCAATAACATACTTTTGCGCGCTGAGCTGCAAGCTCTCAGTCCAGCTCATATCTCGTCTTTACTTACGAAGTAATTGTGAATGTAAGATTAGGGAGCAGCCACTAAACAGAGAAGGGAGGTTGGTGTAAAGCGTCTTCAGGTCGGTAAAGAATGACTAATTTTCAGGTGGTTTCAAGGAGGCACATCAATTTATGCAAGTAGTGCGGGAACCAATACGTCTTGACAGTGGGATTGAAGTGTCAGAAAAACATTTGTTACTTAGAAACATTTGAACATAGCATGTTGGAATTTACAGCCACCGCACTTCTCTCTGCTCCTCTAAATTAATAATTGCTTTATTATCAATCAGTGCGAAGTATCAACATCTTTCCCTCAAAGGCCAATTGCTATATACACCTAATTGCAAAAAGGTTGCATGTAAAAAAAAAAAGAAGGAAATTACAAAATCATAAAATAGCAAAATAGGAATTCATTAGCAACGCAACCTTTATTCCTGCTGTTTATATTCTTCTTCGAATACTCAACCGTAAAATGAAAGCTCCCCTGAGCAATCTTCAATGTTAGGTTGTACAAGCTTAACAATTTTAACAAGTATTTTTTTTTTGTTATTCGACTCAAGACAATTAATTCCGAATTTGATTATTTGTAATTTGCTTTTTTAATGACAACCTTCTTGCAACTAGGTGTATTTAAAACCTTTTTGTTTTATCATGTAAATGTGTGCCAATAAACAGACTGAAAGCAGAAGGCCCTCAAATTGTAACGTGGATTTTGTTTGACGAAAGATGTAATAAAATCAATAATTATCGTATTCAGCAAATGTACCGAGAATTACACTCCTCCCCGACCAATTTCTCGGGTTATCCCCAAGTTAAACGTTCTAGGGCGTTCCATAGGAATAAATTGGTAGAGGAAGAGGGATAAGAGTTGATACTTCGCATTTCTGATTTTCTGATCACCCGACAAATGAGCTTCTTTTCATCAGGTCCTGTTTCCATAAGAATTCCAAGTCGTCAGCCGGTTTTGTCTGAAACAGGAAAATTGCGAGAAGAAATTAGTAGAGGTTTTGAAATCCTCTTTACTGAGCAGCCCGTATTTGACTAGAGCTAGCTGTCGTTTTAGTCCCGATATGATGAGATCAATACATCTAGAATTAAACAGTCGAACCATAATGTCTAGAAATTAAAGCACGCGAAGATATGCACTTAGTAATAATAGCCAACGACCGCGGACGCGAAGTTGCACATGAAAGTTTTGTTCTTATTTTTTTTCTTATGCTTGTTCTTATTTTGTTCCAATCAGTTAAATTACCATTTTAATAATTCTTTAAGGCCATTTTGTACTAGCGATTTTTGTGGCGATTTTTGCAGCGATTTCTGTGGCGATTTTCGTGGCGATTTTTGAAAAATTATTAAAGTTTCTTCTTCTGCTTCTAAAGGAAAATTTCCCAAGTAATCTTGATGTCCTGAATAAAATTATACAAGTTATTTCTTTACCATTTTTGGCTTTGGCCCAATTCGCCTAAAACATCGCATCTAAAATTGCCAATGTAAAAGGACCTTTAAGACAAATTGCCCTAGCTATTTCACTATGATGTCACAGCTTGTATACACGGAAAATAATAGTAGAAATTTATTAGACTAAATCATCTTTCGTTCGGGATATTTAGTGTAATATTTGGCAGCTCTCACTTTCCACTATATCATAAACTAAATTTTATTGTGATGCAGTTTGTTTTGTTGCTATTTTGCTCCTCTAAAAATTCATCTGACAATTTTTCCTCCGACATTTTCTATTGAAATGTAAGTATTTAACAGACAAAAATAACAGAGTAATTTTTTTCTAATATTTCCTTTGATTTCCCTGTTTCATTTTTGCAGGGCTTGGTTTCCCAGAGTGCTTTGTGAGCTTTGATGCACATTGCCTGTTGGAAACTTTATTGATTACATAGACAAAGACGCTCCAGATTTTCATGTATCTTAGTGAACAAACACCAAATAATTGAAGGTTAAGAAGTATTAATTTTAGGTATTAATCCTTACCTATATCAGGAATGAATGAAATCAGCGCACAGAGATCTGCCAGATATCTCCTACAGTGTATGGTTTTGGTGCCAAAAAAGCATCGTCACAAAGGTACCTTAATCCAATACCATCACCGGGAAAGTTACCCCCTCCGTAAAAGTGTGTTGGAGGTAAATCCATACAAAACGGTATCGAACCAAAGCGGCTTGGTCCATTGTGATTTTGGTAGCTCCACTGGTTGACCAAGGGAGTAGGTGTACTTTCACCAGCAGCTGTCGCTGTACCCCATCTGGCACAATTCTGACTCAGAATGGATGTGTCCTCGGGCAGTCGATCAAACGAGCCACAAGCGGTGGGGTAAACTCTGGCTGAAGCAGGACCGGTAAAGAAACTCACTACAGCTTGTCCAGCGTTGTCGTTCTTGGTCATGATGCTCAATACTCTACCCACGGATTTCTTGTGGCAATAGAAATGAATCTGGCGGAATCCCATCTTGTTCTTGATATCCATCAAAGATTGAACTATAGGTACATTCCATTTGCTGTTATTGTTATGCAACGCAATGGCATTGAGGTCATTAGGTCGTTCCCACTCGTCAAGTTTGGTTGTGGTTTGTAAGATATTCTTC
This sequence comes from Anthopleura sola, assembly GCA_023349425.1. NCBI lineage: Eukaryota > Metazoa > Cnidaria > Anthozoa > Actiniaria > Actiniidae > Anthopleura > Anthopleura sola. The sequence goes on along the minus strand of JALHLI010000019.1, from coordinate 2,443,263 downwards.
TTTACGATCGTCCAGCCTCCTGTGTTAACAAATTAATGATTTTAGGGGTCAAAAACCATGCAATCTGTCATATTTTGATTGATATCTTGGCTTCGATACATTGTATTGGCTAAATTTTAACCTGGACTTTTGACCTCATGTTGCATTCATTCAGTTTCTGGACCCCCTTTGACCTCATGTTCCATTCTTTCAGTATCTGGACCCCCTTTGACCTCATGTTCCATTCATTGAGTATCTGGACCCCCTTTGACCTCATGTTCCATTCTTTCAGTATCTGGACCCCCTTTGACCTCATGTTCCATTCATTGAGTATCTGGACCCCCTTTGACCTCATGTTCCATTCTTTCAGTATCTGGACCCCCTTTGACCTCATGTTCCATTCATTCAGTATCTGGACCCCCTTTGACCTCATGTTCCATTCTTTCAGTATCTGGACCCCCTTTGACCTCATGTTCCATTCATTGAGTATCTGGACCCCCTTTGACCTCATGTTCCATTTATTCTGGACCTCATAAGCATCTGGAACCATTGAAAAATAAATCAAAATAGACATATTGACGTACCTCCATCAGTGGTCATGTCGCAGTAAGCATTTATTGGGGCTCCTGTGTTGGCCGGGTCTATCCAGTACACGCCTGTTCCAACCGAATTGTTTTTGTTCAGTATATCCAAACAGGATTTGGCAGGAGTATTTCTCGCTAAACCAATGCCGGGCGGTTCTGATGAGGGAATTAGAGGAGAATTTGAGAGACTTGGTGAGAAAGGCAAAAATTATCTTAAAATGCAAAGAATTTTGCGCTTTCTAGTTTTGTTCGTCTTTATGTGACTTTTGCTTGCTTTTAAATGATGTGGTGCCTGGTAAATGTGATTTACTGTGATGTTTCGTGACGTATCAAGACGTGACGTGACGTGACGTGACGTGACGTGACGTGTGTGATGTAATAACAGCTTACAGTTTTTCCATCGATAATATTCTCAATAGCAACGATGCTAACAGGACACCAGAAGCTACTATAACTTATCACGAAATCTATAGTATGTCGATGCGATGTGACATGATGTCACGTGACGTGGGGTGATATGACATGCTATCTGGAATGTGATTTGAGATATTCTCATGAGAGGAGATGTCACGTGATCTGATGTGAAGGAGTCTTGTGTTACCTAACGTGACGGGATGTGACATGATGTCACGTGACGGGACGGGCTGTGATGTGACATGATATGACGTGATGTGATGTGTAATGTGATTCGGGACATTCTCATGAGAAAAGACGTGACGTCATCTGATGTGAGACAGTCCTGTGACGTGATGTTATGTCAGTGAGGTATTCTGATGTCTCTGATGTCATGTCACGTAAGGTGTTGTTATGTAATATCATTGTCATGTATTAAATGTAATGTGATTCGGGACATTCTCATGAGAAAAGACGTGACGTCATCTGATGTGAGACAGTCCTGTGACGTGATGTTATGTCAGTGAGGTATTCTGATGTCTCTGATGTCATGTCACGTAAGGTGTTGTTATGTAATATCATTGTCATGTATTAAATGTAATGTGATGTGACATGATGTCACGTGTTGTGACATGATCCTACGTAACGTGACGTAATATTATGTGAAGTAAACTGATATGAAGTGACGCGGCTGGAGACGTGACGTGACGTGACGTGACATTCTCGATGTTTTTCACTCTATTTTCCCCCGAGAAATGTTGTATGTATATTCTATTAAAAGGACTTGAATAGCAAATAATTAAAAAAACTCATGTTTACTGAAGTACTTCAATTTTTTACAGTAGATATTTGAAGAAATTTGGCGTACCTGGTGTTCTAAACGCAGTATTGGTCGTGTAGATGCTGTTTGGTCTCTCTTTATAATAACCTGGTAGTGTCTCTTTGGTCTGTGTGTTCAGTTCACATGCTTTAGTCAGCAATTGAAAGTTCAGGCTCATACAACGTTCGTCTTTCTTGCATTCCATCACACAAGTAGGGTAATCTTGAGCGGTAAAGGTTTTGTACTGTGTAACAGTTAGAGCGTAGCCATCCTGGGAAGTGATTTTTGGCAGACAGTGTTGCTGAAGACTGATCTTTAATTCCATCACAATGACAGTGATAAGAAGAAGCAAACCAACAGCCTAGTGATTGAGAATAAACTTTTAGACAAATATGGACTAATTTAAAATGACATTTAAAAATAATATGAAAATAATCTTATCATAAACCTAGTGGACCCGAAATCCTGATCCACGGGCTTTTTTTTTTCTGGATGTTTAAATTTTGCTTAAGGTTTCATGATTAGAAAGAAATGCTGAAATTGCAATCTAATAACGGGCTTTCTTTACTTGCTTTTAAAGAAATTCATTTTTCCATCCCGCTATGTGCACTATTATCACAGGGAGCCCAATTTAGATAAAAGTAAAAGGTGAAAATAAAATCGGAAAAAAATCGCGTTTAATTAATTTTTTTAATTCCAGGTCAAGATAATGTCCTCTATAATACGAACGAGCAAAAAAATCCGTAAAAAATGCACCAGAACATTTTTTTTCGCGCGCGCCTTTGTTTTCCAATGTAATTTCCCTATGGTATCCTACGTGTGGATTTCTGTTAATATAATTTAACAAGATGGCGACTGGACTTTCCTCCCTTGTTAAATTATATTAACAGAAATCCACACGTAGGATACCTTAGGGAAATTACATTGGAAAACAAAGGCGCGCGCGAAAAAAAATGTTCTGGTGCATTTTTTACGGATTTTTTTGCTCGTTCGTATTATAGAGGACATTATCTTGACCTGGAATTAAAAAAATTAATTAAACGCGATTTTTTTTCCGATTTTATTTTCACCTTTTACTTTTATCTAAATTGGGCTCCCTGTGCTATTATATTCTCTTCTTTCTTCTTTTCATCTCTTGTAGCTTTTATTGTCTTCTTTTCTTTCGTATTTGTTTTTTTTCTGTTCTGTACATGTTCTGTTCTGTTCTGTTCTGTTCTGTTCTGTTCTGTTCTGTGACGCTCGTGTCGTGTCGTGTCGTGTCGTGTCGTGTCGTGTCGTGTCGTGTCGTGTCGTGTCGTGTCGTGTCGTGTCGTGTCGTGTCGTGTCGTGTCGTGTCGTGTCGTGTCGTGTCGTGTCGTGTCGTGTCGTGTCGTGTCGTGTCGTGTCGTGTCGTGTCGTGTCGTGTCGTGTCGTGTCGTGTCGTGTCGTGTCGTGTCGTGTCGTGTCGTGTCGTGTCGTGTCGTGTCGTGTCGTGTCGTGTCGTGTCGTGTCGTGTCGTGTCGTGTCGTGTCGTGTCGTGTCGTGTCGTGTCGTGTCGTGTCGTGTCGTGGTGTGTTGTGCTTGATCTCTTCTCTTCTTTTTCAATTTACTTTTCTTTCTCAGAAATATTTTACTTTCAATTTTTTTTAAATCTGTCTTAACACATCTGCTTCAATAATTGACCCAACCAGCTGTGTATTCTTATTTTTTAGTTTTCCAATATTTAATTATTTTGAATTTTGCACACTGCGGGAGAGCTTTTTCACTCAAACAAATAATTTCTAGTCTTCACACTCGTTAATAATGTATGTATAATATTTGAGAAGAAGCTAAAATCTTATCTTCGTTCACGTATAACACAAGTTTTTCCCCCTGACTTTTAAGGACGTTCATAGACAAGAGAACCCATCTTTGTTTTGTATGTTTTCTGTAAAGCTAGGTATTATAAATTACTTTTAAGAACAAAATAAAAAATCGAGTGGTACCGACTTTGTTTTTAAGCTATAAGACTTTGAAGAAGGGAATGAACTTGTTTTCTTAACTGACATTAATTGTTGCTCTATGAACATTCATAAATGATATATAGTATCTGATTGAAGAGTTTTAGGTGTGATTCTCGTTCAAACTCAAACTAAAATTGCTTTAAGAATATTGAAAACATTTTTAAGGGAAGTTGTTATTTGTTTCTTTAAGAATTTTTTTCTCGGAGAAAAGGATTTACAATCCTAGTGCAGCTGAGAGAAGAAAAGACATGCAAGAACAGACGAATTAAGAAAAGAAAAGGATAAATAGAAAACAGACCTAGGATATAGAAAATAGTAAAGGAAAGGAAAGGACTAAGAAAAAGAAAGAAAAAGGAAAGAAAAAGTAATATACGAAGGACAAGAGAGAATACAAAACAGCCCGAATAGATCTAGAAAAAGTAGTAAAGGAAAGGTAAAAATATAGAAGAAAAAAAGAAAAAAAGAAGAGAAGAGAAGAGAAGAGAAGAGAAGAGAAGAGAAGAGAAGAGAAGAGAAGAGAAGAGAAGAGAAGAGAAGAGAAGAGAAGAGAAGAGAAGAGAAGAGAAGAGAAGAGAAGAGAAGAGAAGAGAAGAGAAGAGAAGAGAAGAGAAGAGAAGAGAAGAGAAGAGAAGAGAAGAGAAGAGAAGAGAAGAGAAGAAGATAAGATCTGGTAACACGTACAAAAAGTTATGAAAATGGATGTGAAAATGAAGAGAATCACCAAGAGAAGAGAATCACTGTTATATTACTTTTTAATATTAGTCAAATTGTGAGAGTTTTTCTCGCATCCAAAACTTATTGGAAACCTACTAGTTAACAGTATGAACTTTATTAGTGACCCAATAAAAGAATCCTTCTTACTGAAGCAAACAAAAGAATATCTAGGCTTCCAACTTTGATATTTTGGAGAGTTTTTCTCGCATCCAAAACTTATTGGAAACCTACTAGTTAACAGTATGAACTTTATTAGTTACCCAATAAAAGAATCCTTCTTACTGAAGCAAACAAAAGAATATCTAGGCTTCCAACTTTGATATTTTGGAGTTGACTTAAACAATCACTCTTAGAATTGTATGAAACTAAAATTTGTAAATTGGAACAAACTTATACACCGATTTTTGTCGTAATTCGAAAGTTCCCAAACACGTTGTTTACCGGCTCCGTCGAAATGTTCCGACCAAAAACTGGTCTTATTCGGAGCGCTGTGGAAATTTCCCCAAGCTAAATTTTACAGATTATTTAAGATCCATTATTAACTTGTTTAGAATCCGGAGTTTCAAAAGATTCTGAATTATACCACATATTGAATTTATTTTTTGAATTAGTGCGTCGGAACGAAGTCTTCAAGGACTAAAATTATAGCGAATTTGACGGATCTCCCAAATACTTGAAAATGTACCTATGAGCCTAAAACTGCATTGAAGATGTTTGAAAATAGTTCAAAAACAAATATTTCAAAACAGAAATCCCGGAAAATATATTGCGTTTTTGCAGGATAAGATCAGTTAAACTGACCCCAAAAATCTCTTTCATTACGCGCCGTCTCGGGTTCGAGATCGGATAAACCGGTTTTTCGATATTTCTCGGCGAGAATTTTTTTTTTTTTTTTTTTTTTTTTTGAGAAATCAAACCCACCAGACTTACTTACTCACTAAAACCTATCTCTGGGCAAAATATAAAGAAAAACGATTTTTCGCTGTTACTGGACCTTCTTATTTTCTTCTTATTTTCCCTCTATTACTGCGATTCTCAATATTCTGCGAACTCGGGAGTTGCGAATTTCTCGTTGGAATTTGGTTTTTCGCTGCCGCCAGTCAAAAATATTAAAGGTACCGACTGATTAGTTTTGATTGATGGAAGCGAAAAACCAGTCAAAAATCCTTCCTATGAAAGTTGTAACAAGAAGTAAAGCAAAATGTATCTAAGTTTCACTGAGAATAAACGACAAAACCCGAATAAACTTAAACACTAATAATTCTAGAAAAGACAAAAAAGTTTTGTATTT